>PVKC010022103.1:0-17828 GCA_004027635.1 Crocidura indochinensis
TTCAGGCATGTAGGATTTGATTGCATGTAGTCTTTAACTCGGGAGTATCTCTTTGATGATGTCTTTGACAGTTGATTCTTCTTGGAGCTCTCCTACCTGGGTCTCTGGGACTCCAATGATTCTTATGTTGTTTCTGTTGAGTTTATCAAAGACTTTTATTTTCATCTGTTCACATTCCTTGTGTACTTTTTCCATTGCCTGATCGTTTGTTTTAAGGTTCTTTCCCAATTTCTTCTACTGTGTTGAGTTTTTCTGCATCTCATCTTTCAGTACACCGATTCTTTCCTCAGATGCTGTTATCCTGCTGTCAAGGCCATCCACTGAGGTTTTCAGTTGAGATACTGTGTTTTTCAGATCTGTTATCAGTTTGCAGTTTTCTGATTTCTGTCATTGTGTTCTGTTCACATCGATCTATGCTTTCTTTGAGTTTTACAAGCTTCTTCCATATTGCTATTTTAAGTTCCTTATCTGAGAGGTTAATCAGAACATTATTGTGATTTCTAGAGTATTTTATGTTTATCTATCACTTATAAAATATATGTAGTGATTTATAAAAATATAAGTTTACTACTTCCATTAAAAGTGAAAATATTGATATCAATCATTGAGTTATATGAATAAATTTACCCATAGGTAGTAGGTATTGTTCTTATGCTCTGGTTATTATGGACCTGGACTCCTATGGACTCATCTAAATTGAGTTGAATATTTTCTAGATTTCAAGAACCTCATCACAGTTTGCAGAGTAAGGAAAAAAATCTCTGACCATCTTTTCGCTCTTTAAAAATTCAGTGATCTTATATAGTAATCGTCTGAAATATTGATGAACAATCTGCTGCTAGCTAATAGATTAACAGTGTTATTGTGAGGAGCCATGAATTGATTTGATGACACCTTGATCACAATCTAGGCAAGGTTCAGATGCACTGTGACTGATAATTTCTCACATCTGAGTTGTCTTTTCTTTCTGTCAGCTGTGCGCATTAGGTAATGGCTGTCATAAACTTCATTCTAGAATCATGGAGTCTCTCTGTCGCTATTTGCTTCAGAGACCATGGCAACATGTAAAATACTACTTGCTCATCATCCAATATTCCTTGCTTCTAAATGTCAAATCTACCTCCATGATATTCTGCCTTAATCATGAAGACATCATAAACATAAATATTAATAAATTTAAATGCACTCTAATCATTACATATGTTTTAACTTGGGAATGAAGATCTCAGGCTTGGGTTCTGTGAATCAGATTAACCAATAAAACTAGAATTCATTTACTGAGTTTTATGACTAGTTTGATGTGAGAAGATTTTCCTTATCAGAAACCTATGATGAAAAATGATGTAAATAGAAATTAGCATAACTCAAACTCATTATACAATTTCTACATGGATATGAATTAATACATAAGCAATTTTTATATAAAAGGAGTTTTGGTCAATTTTTCTCACTATAGCACATATCTATTCTGTTTACATTTCAGTGACTGAACAAGTTCTATAAATATGAGTGTTATTATTGTTTGTTTGTTTGTTTTGAGACCACACCTGGTGGTGATCAGGGCTTATTCCTATTTTAAGTGAGCATACTTAGGGGAAACTGAAGATCAAATTTTGAATGGACAAGATGTAAGATTTGTATTCTACCCATTGTATTATCTCTCTGGCCACTAATTATTTTGCAAATGGGGGCACCAAACATTTGTGGAAAGAATGTCAATGGTTGCATGGCTTCATTAGCATTTACTGAGTCACTTTTGAAAGCATATTACGTGACAGAACTCCTGGAGGACTGTTGCAATATCTCAAATAAAGTAAGAAATATAATAATTCAAACATATCTCCCACTTTAGGGAGCTTATATTATAAAACTAAGTGAGAGAAATAAAAACAACATCAATAAACATAATCCCTAAGAAAATTATATGACAAATTAGGTGATAAATGTTGAGGTAACTTAATTTTAGAACAAATTTGCAAGGGGATAGGTTGTTGTAAATGAATAAATAAAACAATAAAAGACCCACCGAATACTCACAACAGTTTGATCAAAGACTTGAAATAGATCAGATTTCCTACATGTATATCTGATCATATAAAATCTCCCATGTTTTATCATATAAATTTTAGTTTATTTGTGTTTTGGAGGTATTTCACTTGTTAGTGTGCCAGGCATCGCATCCATTGTTTACATTTATCAACATGTGGGGGTGAGAGGTAGGTAAGTATTTCATTTGAACTCAGGAACACATCAATGTGAGGCATATACTCTACCAGAGAGCCACATCCAATGACTGCCTATATTTTATCTTGTGCAAGTTAGAAAACCATTATTGATCTTTGAGCAGAGAAGTGCAGTGACTAAAGTGAATTTTTTTTTAAAGGGGCTGCTCTGTTGAGTTTAAACAATAGACTTTAGGATATAGGCAAAGGAGATAGTCTGGAAAGCTATTTCAGGAATCTAAATTTGATACATTTCCAGTTCAGACCAAGGAAACATTATAGAAAATGATAAATGTTTATTTAATATATCCTGAAGATGGAATCAATAGGTTTGGTAAAGACTGAATGTGGATATTAGAGAGTTATTTATCCTAAAGAATTGGATGGTCAAATATGGATGGATGTTACTTTAGACAAAACAGGACAATGAGGCAAGATCAGTCAGATTTGCACAAACTAAATTTGAGATAAATACTTTTGTGATATTGAGACGGGATCAGATAAAACGAAAGTCTATGGCCAAATCCTGGAGTATTCTAAAATTAGATTTTCTAGACCTAGTGTAAATATACTGTGATATTTAGCTCATATTTTAGTCCTTAGGTAATCTTATACATTTATTCTATAGAAAATGAGTTTTTAAATGAATGGATTTCTTGAATGAAAAGAATTTATTTTCTACCATCATGTGGGAAGTTGACTCCATATCAAAAATTATGAAGTAAAGTCTGAAATAATGTATGTGAGTAGGTGCTGAGATCTATAAAAAATATGAGTGACTCTGTCATATGATGGGCATGTCATTCTTACATTGGATATCAAAACCCTATACTTATTTTGCTATCAACCTCAGTTTATTATACCACCATACTCAGGGGAATAAACCATGGACTTCTATTTTATATTTGCCTGTTTATTTTTCTTTCTTTTAGGGAACAGTATACAAGAGGGCTAGAGTCATTCTCAATAATACTTAATCTGACCCAGTTATGCAGAAATGTAGGTTTGGTGGAGGCAGTGAAGGTCACCCAATGTTGCTTTGAGGTTTCTGTGGTGTCTGGGATCAAACTGGGGCCATTGCATGTAGACAATAATTTTTGCCCTTCAAATTATATTCCTTTCTCTTCTACCTGCCTCCCAACATCCACTGTGGTTGAATTCTATTGAGTCCATCTTCAAGCAATTTCTTGATTATGTACATATTATATATATGTATCTCCCATTTTAAATTCAAGTAGCAAAATGATCAAAATCATACAAAATAACAAAAGGAAGAAAGTTAAGAAGGAATAAAGGAAGAAGAAAGATGAGAGGAATAAAGATTCTTGAAACCTATTAGTTTTATCCTACCATTCTTAAAGTAAATCCTAATCTATTAATCTGAATTCCATCTCCCTGTTTCCCTAGTATTGACAACTCATAACTGATTCATCTTATCTTATTCCTACAAATCCATCAGGATTCAATTATTCTAGGGGTGCTGGGGATCAAATTAGGGACAAAATTGCAGTATTTGAATTTATATAGACTTTCTTATTTATGTACATACATCTGAAGTCTAGCCTTTTATGAGGCATTTAAACAAAAATTTATTACATGTGAGTATATTAAAGGGCATTAAGCTTTATTCTAACTGTATAGTTTAGTTCTATAGCTACAACAAATTTAAATTGTTATATCAGTACCATGTTTAACATACACCAAGCACTCTTGGGACCATGGTTCCAGACCTTACTCAATGAGAAAGGGTGAGGGATGCTGTATGTAGTACCAGAAATCTAGTACTAGTAATAGAACAGGGATTTAGTACCAGAGACTTGCAATGTAATATATGTTCCCTGCCACTTGAATAATATCTCCAATCACATAAAAGTTTTGATTTAAGAACTAAAGTAGGGATTGCACTAGAGAAATATGCTAGAAAATCTGAGAAGCAGAATTCAGAGAACTTTGTTCAATTTGTTCAAAATGAACCTATGAAGAAAATTTTATGTGTACTAGTTCCTTTAAAATGTGATTTGAAGAATATAGATAAAATATGTCCTACATAAGAATAGGTCTTCCACATTATCTAGCTATTTCTCTCTTCCTTATTATCTCTCTATTTCTCTTCCTCTTCCTTCTTTCTACTTCCTCTTCTGTGCTTTAGGATTTTACAATCTCGGAAGCGTTCTTTCTTTTGTGAATTTGAAATTACTTCATTTGGAATACTGTCACAGTGTTTTAATTCCCTGAATATTTCAGAGCAGATGATTTATAGATGTGCCAGATAATTCATGTTTTAAATAATGTAAATATTAGCATTATTTGTCTTGCTGAATGAATTTATTAAATATGAATATAAGGCATATAAAACTTCATATTATTCATTAAAATCTTTGTAGATTTCAAACTTTAAGAGGATATGCCTCACCTGCCATGCATTATGATTGTTTGTGTTTTCCTAAAATGACAATAAAATATTTCAACCTTTTTCTTTATTTTACATCTCATTTTCTTTCTTTTTCTCCTCCCTAAATGAGAATAATGTTGATTTTTTAAAAAATGCTATCACTGGTTGGTCAGAAACTAAAAGAACATGTGGACTTCTGTATCTGGGTCAGAGATCTGTGTGTATGATCTTATGAGAATTAAAAAAAAATAGATAAACTTTATTTCATGTTAATGGTCACTTGAGTGCATCTACTATGAAGAACATCCACTACTAAGCTTCCAAGTAGAGGGCAAAATAATGTATTAAATTTATAAACCAATTTATAATAGCTATAATCTGAAAACAACCCAGATGCCCAACAATAGATGAGTGGCTAAAGAAACTGGTACATATACACAATGGAATACTATGCAACATTCAGGAAAAATGAAGTCATGAAATTTTCCTATACATGGATGGACATGGAAACTATTATTCTGAGTTAAATAAGTCAGAGGGAGAGAGATAGACACAGAATATTCTCACTCAACTATAGGCTTTAAGAAAAATAAAAGAGGGACTGGAGAGATAGCATGGAGGTAAGACATTTGCCTTGCATGTAGAAAGACAGTGACTCTAATCCCGGCATCCTATGTAGTCCCTCGAGCCAGCCAGGAGCAATTTCTGAGCGTAGAGCCAGGAGTAAACGCTGAGCACTGCCGGGTGTGACCCAAAAATAAAAGAAAAGAAAAATAAAAGATTATTGTAATAATATCCAGAGACAATAGAAATGAGGTTTGGAAGGATTGGCCCACAATATGAAGCTTACCACAACGAGTGGTGAGAGCAGTTAGAGAATTAATTACATTAACATCATGACAATATTAATGAGTGAGAAAAGTAGAGTGCCTGAACCGAATACAGGCAGGGATGGTGGAGGAGGGAGATGGGGGACATTGATGGTGGGAATGGTATACTTGTGAAAGGAGGTATTCTTTTTTATGACTGAATCCCAACTACAAACATGTTTGTAATCATGGTGATTAAATAAAGATATTATATAAAATTATGTAAGCCAGCTTCTGTCTTCATATACAATACGTCATACAACAGAGCATAAATAGAAGAGTACTGATGGCCAGTGAGGTAGCTATATTTAAATTCAAATGCTCCCAGTACCCACTGCTAAACTAGCCATTGATAGAAAACATACAAGTTATCAGCAATTGAGACCTTGCTTCTTCTTCTGGTATGCTACTGTACTTTGAATCAGTCATCAGTAGTTAGCAGACTATATTGTATATCCTCTACTCTGAGATGGACAAATGATACTATCTGTCAGTACTGTGAGAGAAGTAATATTTGTTTTTTAAACCACATTGTGTTTGGTAACCTGTTATTGACAGCCCTTGCAAATAAGCAAAATTATTGTCTTTGTCTTAGACAGAGGTTAATAAAGTTTAGATAACCTGGTCTCATGATCATCAGCAAACCAGCAATGTAAAATTTGACCTCTCACCTCTTCCATTCCTAACAATTATATTTTCTTCATATCATTAATTCTGATGTTGCACTATCAGCTAACCATTGGGAAGTCATGACTTTATGCAAAATTGTTTTATTTTTTTTGCAATATTGTTTGGTGACATCAAATTTGGGAACTCAGGTTGCTGGACTCTGAGTCACTATTTCATTTTCAGCATAGAAAAAAATGTTGATGTAGGACTTTCATCCTACACAATTTCTCCCAGCCAAAAACGTAAAGAAAAATTGTTTGTTTTGATTGATGTCTCAGTATCAAAATATATCAGAACTGTAAAGACAAGCAGATGTAGTAAAAATAAAAGCCAGGTGGCAATCCAAATATTTTACTCAATTTTTTAAGAGGATGATATTTTTATTTGGAAGTCTAAAAACAGTCAGAATTCCTTTAACTCTTTTATCCAGATGAGAGGTTGCAAATGAAAAGCCAGAGATTTAGCTGAAGGGTCTTAATCCTTAATGTTTTTTCCATAGTAATTTTATTTTAAATAATAAAATTTGTGAGGGAGAAAATATGCTTTATATTTTGCCATGACTTCCTAATATTTTCACTGAACCTGTAAGAGTAGATATTTTAATTATAATCTCAGATCTAGGTCTTTAATAATTTCTTGTAATATTCTTCTTAATAAAGCACAAATTATAGTTAAGATTTAGACATGCAATATTCTACCACCAATCCTACCACCAATGTAAACTTCCCTCCACCAAAATTCCCAGGTTCCTCCTCATACCTCCCCACTCTTAAGCTGTTGTGTTGACGGGTACCTTTTAAAATTTGGCTATTAAAATTTGGGTTTCATGAATTCAATGTTGTTGACTTTGTGATGTATATATGTAGCTCTATCCCTCTTTAACACCATCAGTGTACCTGAAACTCCTTTAACCTTTGCCCCCTGTTATTTCTCATATGTCTCCCCACCCCAATTCAATTTCTTTCCTTCTCTACATTATAATCTGGGGCAAAGGGGGATCTAAGCAAACTCCCTATAAAAATTACTTTGTCACATAAAGTTAGTCTAAATAGCACATATAAGAATATGTATTTATCCTTCTGGTTTATTTCATTGAGCATATCTTCCAGTTGAAGTGAATTGCAGATTGCATCATTCTTCATTGCTGTGTAGTATTCCACTGGATTTGTGATTCAATTTACTATTAAAATGACATCAATTCAAATGCCTTCCATGTTCTTTCCTTCTCTTATGAAAAAAGAAGCAAGACAACCAAAATCTTCTAGCAAATATTCTATATTAAATTGTAGTCACATAGCATAATATTACTAATAGAATACTGTTACTATAGTTTATGCAGATAAGGGGAGAATAGTTTTGTGATTTAACTTGAGTGCAAATTTTACCTATGAAATATTTTTGATTACTCAGAGAATTCTTGTTTTTCTGCCTTAGTGAGTTGCGCAATATATTTACAGTTCAAAATGTAGGCTGTATGTGAAAGCTGATTTTTAATTTTTCCCTTATATTTGCATGTCTTTGAGGCTTTTGTGCTAACAAAAAGCTATCATATCTACAGACACCAATTATGAAGAGTCCAAAGGCTTTCTTTTTTCCCCTCACTCTTCAAACCTATAGTTCTTTCTTTGGCATGTTTAAAAAGTAAACTGAAGCTATCTTATTAAACGTCCTTTAGCAAAAACCCTTTTTCTTTATTACTTATAATGTGGTTACTTTAACTAAACCTTAAGAACTTGCCAAATATCTTCTTTTTGGGGCTTTGAGGTAGAAGGGAGGGAGATGAAACAGACTGGTGATTGATGGGTTCTTGTAGAGATGGCAGGAAAAAATGTCCAATTTTAACTTATTAGGCTTATATTGAATAAAAACCATACACTCTTAAAAGCTTACTTCATATTCACATAGTTTTGGCCAACAAAAGTTTCACTGTTGCCAAGAAAAAATGATCCTTTTATTTTTTTTCTTACTTCTGCTGACATATAACTTAATTAGAATCAGAAAACAGCTGATCCAGACAGAACTGTCGATGAAGATAAGGTGTTTGTTAGATGACCTTTGCTTTTAGAATTTTATTTGCTGTTTCTATGATTTAGTTATTGACAAGAGGAGGTAGAGTCTCCACAGTTTCTTTTGTAATAGAGTCCCTTCACTATTGGGAAAGATGGAAAACGAGCTTTCCATGCACTATTTTTGCCACAATATGTGATTTTGTTCTTGGAGATTTCAAAAGCATAAATGTTATTTTATGATTGTTGAGAGAACTGCTGCAATAAAAATGGTTTTAGTGCCAGAATAATTTTCAGAAAATTGATTTTTGTGGAACTATATAGAGGAGATTAGCATGACCCCTGTGCAAGGATGACATGCAAATTTGAGCAAATGTGAGTGTTCCATATTTTAAAAAAAAATTGATTTTTGAATTCTGCTCAACTTCTTGCATGCAGAAATGAATAGTTAAAAATTCAGAGAAAATAAAAACCTTCAGTAATCATGAGTTTGGGTAACAGGGTTTACCTATTTGCCAACTTTTATTTTGTGTTTACTTTCATCTTCTATAATCATACCTTGTGATAATCTTCTTCAGGTTTTCATTACGAGTAAAAAATATAAACTTAGTAATATGTTGAATGAAAAAAAGCCTTTTTACTAAAGTGGCATATTAAGAATAAAGGGATTTTTAAAAATTAATAGAAGATATAATTTAAGAATTACAAATAAGTGGTTGGAAAGAATTTAGCAGGTAAGTTGTGTGTCTGGCATAGGGTCAACCTTGGTTCAAATATCTAACATTCCGTATTATTCCAGGAGACCCACCATGAGTAATTCCTGAGTGCAAAGCCAGTAGTAACCCCTGAGCATCACCAGGTTTGACCTAAAAACACACAAAAATAAAAGAATAACAAGCTGGATGTCACTATCCATGTTCATAACTACAAAAAATACTGCCACTACCAAATCTGTAATACTTCCTAGAATATCTGTCAATTAATGTGTTAATTTATTACTTTATCTAATTGTTTTAAACATAGTTATTACTTTATTGTAAAGTCTTAGAATAGGGCCTGTGTATGATAAAATGTGTTTCCCTAACAAAAAGAATATCTTTTATGGTAAGAAAGATAAAGGAAAAACAGGACACTGCTAGTTAGATATCTTTCTCAAATATACATGGATTCAAATATGGGAGGTTAGGGCTCTTCTCATACAGGCAATTTCTATTAGTGTCCATTCTCAAACCTTAATTTAAAACAACACATCTTTTGTTTCATTATTTCATAACTATCCTCTGAGGACATAAGAACAGGAGAATGAGTATTCATTCCTCTACTATTATAGCTATGCACTACAAACTGGATGACACCTCAAATTGGGTTGCAACAATGCAACATAAATTGGTTAACATAAATTTTGTCACAGTGTTGCGGCAAGAAGTCCAAAGTCAACACCTTTGCAGTGTTGGCTCCACTTTTCAAAAGAACCTTTCCTAGACCTCTCCCATAGCTTCAAGTGGTAGATGATCAAACCAGTGCTTATTGTTTAGTTGATTTTCTTTGTTATTTTTTTTTGGACCACAACTAAAATTAGGGGTTACTCCTGATAATGCACTCAGACTGTTCTCCTAGCAGTGCTTGGGGAAAGGGATGGGATGCTAAGGATCGATCACTGGCTGGCTGTGTGCAAGGCAATAACCCTGCCCACTATACTATCACTCCAGTATCAAAATTTGGTGTCTTTTGTTTTGTGGCTGTGTCTCATAAGTTCCTGTTTTTGCTACCACCAGTTTGGGTTTGTTGTTATTTGTTTCTGTATCATTTTGAGGTTCATTAGACCAAAATTTTTAGTTTTCTCATAAAAAGAGTCTGGGACATATATTGAGGGTTACCATAATTCAACATGAACTTGTTTTAAGAAATCCACACTGGTAAAGACCCAGTTTCTGAAAACATTTACTTTAGGACCTGTACGTTTTATTTTGGGGAACTCAAATTAACCCACTATAAGGCTATTAATATAAAATTTCATTCCAAATTAACTGGTGAAATGCACAAATTGCCACATACAAGTAAGTTCAAAATATCTCAGACATTTATACACTTGTATTGTAGGACATGCACGGGCTGAAAATTTGAAGGTTAAAATATGAAAAATTCCTTAACTATATTTGTAAGTTTAGTATAATTCCAATTCAACATTGAGTGTGTTTTCCCTATGGAAGTAGAAAAGCTGATGCTAAAAAAGTTATAAGACAAATTTTTAATATGAACCAATGTAATTTGAGAAGAAATTTTATATAAAGCTTTAGAGAACAGTAGTATGTTTGTGAACATATAAAAATAAATTCAGTAAAAATATAATTCTAAAAAAAAATTGGGAGAAATAATGTACAGACATTTTGACAAAATGGCCAAGAGGCACATGAAAAAAATACTCCACATCACTGATCATCAGGGAGATGTAAATCAAAACAACTATGAGTTACCATCTCATGCCTCAGAGATTGGCACACATCACAAAGAATGAGAACAAACAGTGCTGGTGGGGATGTGGAGAAAAAGGAACTCTTATTCATTGCTCTCTAGTCCAAACTTTATGGAAAGCGATATGGAGATTCCTCCAAAAACTGGAAATTGAGCTCCCCTATGATCCAGTTATACTACTCCTAGGGGATACCCTAGGAACACAAAAGTACAATACAAAAAAATCCTCTCCTCACACTTATATTCATTGCAGTGCTATTTACAATAGCGAGACTCTGGAGATTTGGGACATTGGTGGTGGGAATGTTGTACTGGCGAAGGGGGGTGTTCTTTACTTTACTGAAATCCAACTACAATAATATTTGTAATCAAGGTATATTTAAATAAAGAATATATATACAATATATATAAAATGAAATGTTTAGCATAGAAGCCATGTGAGGAAATGCATATGACAGGTATGGCTCTGAAATAAAGTTGATTGACTCCTATGAAACTTAAAAAAATAGAGAAAGATTGGTTTGCTCAAAAAGAACTTTCGAATAATTCTTTATGCTCATTAATCTTAATGTTATGGATTGTAAAATATAAGCTCCAGATAAACATATATCTAAAATTAGAAAATGATATATATAAATTTCTACACATGGAATGAAGTTCTTTTGTATGACTCGTAGTGAAAATATTATCTTAAAGTTTGGATAATTAAATAAATCATACAAAACATTGTAGTAATTTGATAATGAATTTAATATTTCACACAATATAATGCACATAGAGCAAAAGAACAACTAAGTAAAATTTTGAAAATTCACTTACTAGATAAATAATTCATGAAACATAAACTAGCAAATAAATGTATAATATGTGCATTTTTACGTTTATATCTAAGAGTAGATATACCTTGTTATTTAATAAACAGGTAATATTCAGTAATATTGAAAATAAGCATACTCTCTCAGAAATTAGGCCCCAGATATAACCATAATATAATTATCTTCAAACTTCGTTATTGGTTATTAGAGTAAATTTAATATACCAGTCTTATAATTTAGAAAGAAGTACAATGAAATAGAATAGAATAGAATAGAATAGAATAATGTCAGAAAATCTGCATGAATGGTTCTATTTGATATTTATCTGTTATGTATTCCCTAGGTTTTTGAAAAATGTAATAGGTAAATCTGGGGACCCTTGCCAAAAAGTTAATAAACACTGTCCTGAAAAATTCTCACATAATTGGCAAGGCAGAATATGTAAATATGCTTACTGTATCAAATCTCTGGCATTGTTGTGGTCTCTCAAAGCACCTGAGCACAAATATTAAAAAAAAAGATTTTTTTTTTTTGGTTTTTGGGCCACACCCAGCGGTGCTCAGGGGTTACTCCTGGCTATCTGCTCAGAAATCGCTCCTGGCATGCTCGGTGGACCATATGGGGCTCCGGGATTCGAACCAACCACCTTTGGTCCTGGATCGGCTACCTGCAAGGCAAACGCCACTGTGCTATCTCTCCAGGCCCCTAAAAAAATTCTTATAGCAGAAATATACTCGATAGCTAAATCTTAAATATATAAGCAGCCATCAAAAATGGAAAAGACTGTATATAACTCAAAGCTCAAGGACCTGGAGTGTCACCTGTCAACAGGCTACTGTGTGTGTGCTTCCGCATCTACCCAGCACTCCATGAGGCAGCCTCCTTCATGATGCCCTTGGCTAAGCCCCTAATCTCCCACTAGACTCAATGCTTTTCTACCCCCAAACTGTTCACATCACTCTTTCATTCTTTCTTACTTAAAAAGACCACTAAAACCTGGGCATATAAATCAAAGCAAAACTAGAGTGTAATTTTTGCATTCAGGAGACTTGGATTCCATAGCTTATATCATATATGCTGTCTTGAATATTGGCAGAAGTGACTCCTGAGAAGCCTGAGTCTTTAGTACGTAGGAGTGACTCCTGAGTTCTGACCCTGAAGAAAGGCCTGAACCTACTCAACTGTGGCCCCAACATAAATAAAACAAGACAAAAATGATAAGAATAACATAATGAATTAATGATATTATATTTAACTGGTAAAATATTTTTAATTGTTTCAACACATGTCAACTTAAATAAACCCTCAAAAGTATTATTTTTGAATAGAAGTTAACAGGGTGTGTAATGAATAGTACTCTTTAATACACATAAAATATCAAAGGAATGCATTTTATGAATAAATTATCATCAGCTGATTAGACTAAGCAATTACTTTTGGTAAAAAGTAGAGGTAAGGAAGGAATGTGAGATGGAGAAGAAATCAAATTATTGGCAGAGAGTTTGTGGACTGTATTTGTAATATTTTCTTTCCTTTTTGTGGACAATAAGAGGTCTTCAAATTTTTGGTGTTTTTCTTTGCTTGTTTGTTTGTTTTTTTAATTTTGGTTTTGGGGCCACACCCGGCAGCACTCATGGGTTATTCCTGGCTCTGCACTCAGAAATTGCTCCTGGCAAGCCCCAGAATCATATGGGATGCTGGAGATTGAACCTATGTCAGTCCTGAGTCAGCAGCATGCAAGGCAAATGTCCTACGACTGTGCTATCACTACAGCTCCTGATCTTCAAAATTTTGAGAAAATGTGGATATTTTTGAAAATGGAGTGATTGTAAAGCAGGTATGGCTCTTACCATGAGGCTGACTTAAGTTTGATCTTTGAACCACATAGAATCCTCAGAGCCTGCTAGGAATCTTACCAGGGTATAGAGCTAGGACTAAGCCCTAAGCACTGCTGAGTATGATCCAAAAACAGACGAAAATATTGATATTTTTGTCTTTTTAGTGTTAGTTGCTGTACTTTTGACAATTTCCGTTAAAAGACTAAAACAAACAGTTAAAAGATCATTTATATTCCAGAGTCTCATCATCTAATGTATATTTGTGATATTATAAATGTTTAATTTATAGGTCTCACAATAGAGTTTTATGATATTTAATGTCACTAGCGAGCATGCTGGCACTGGACTTATGCATAAAATAATCTGGTAGAGTGTTCAAATCTTCAGGAGGTTGGTAGCAAAGGTTGTCAGGTGACAGTTATTAATAGCCAGTGGCGCTATTCATCGTAAAACACTCCTCAGGGAAGCAATAGGAGAGTTTCAGACAGCCAGACAATATATTCGTGAGCCAATTCCAGTGTGGAGAAAAATATCACTATCTTTCCTTGAAGCATGTGTGGTCAGAGCCAGAAAGGAATATTTGTTTACCGGGTGCTTTTCATCACTGTCAGGAATTCCCAGGAGAGTATCCCTGTCCCAAGAGACTGGGAAAGAGGAAAATCCTAGATCACACAGTGGGGACCACCTAGTGTGCCTGAAATTGCTATTGAGCTAAAAGTTCAGAGAAAGAGTCTGGAAGGGAAAGAAACTAAGATTTCCTGGCTCAGGGGAATGTCTCAATCACCGCTCTGACCCTTTGCAGCTCTGTGAATTCCTTTCCATTTTCTGATGCAAAGAGCAGAGGCAGCTGTTTGTACTCAGGACTCTTCCCTATCTAGGCTGCAGCTGTGATGGATTCTGTTTCTCTCACGCAGAAGACAGAAGCAGGTTCATGAGACATATGATTCAATGGTTCAGAAAGAGAGTTGAATGAATTGGGAAGATTGTTATGACCATTCGTCCCTGTCTAAAGATGCTGCCATGAGTATATGGAGTTAAAGGCATTTGAAGTTGACTGGTAACTCAACTCAAGTCTCTCCTAACTAAGAAATCAATTTGATCCAAATTGCTTTTTAATGTTTGCTATAATCAAACTATTGTTAACCATCAGGGAAAATAGGGGATAGAAGCAATTACTTAATCTAATTTTATAACCTCCCATAGTTGTCATCTTTTGAGAGAAATCTGACTTATTTTGACAAGAGATGAAAGTGTTGCTTTCCTGATAGTGGAGTTGTAGATGGGGAAGTGGAGAGATGAGATATTCTTACTTGGAAAGTGAATGTACTAGTAGACCTGAACTAAATGTGGGTTGGACAGAGTAAGACAAGAGTTAAAAGAGTAAAATTATAGGAGAAAAAAGTTATGGAAAAGAAAGAAGGTTGTGATAAGTGGCTGCTGGGAGTTTGTCAAGAGGGATGGGGGATGACACAGCCTGCCTTTCCCCCCATCCTTAGAAAGTATACCTGGGAGTTTCATAAGCTTGATGTCTCTTCTAAGATTACCTATATACTCGAGTATAAACCGAGCTTTTAGAATCAAAATTTGTGCCGAAAAACCCAAACTCGGTTTTTATTCAGGTCATACAGGTTATTTGATTCGGTGCATGCACATTGAATCAAATGCACATAGTCTTCAGTCGTCATCTGCCGTCTGCTGGAGGGGGGCAGTACTTCAGCTCAGTCCACAAGTCAAGGCTGAGCCAAAGAGTTAGGCGGCTGAACTGAACTGGATGCCACTTAACTATTTAACCCACAATATTCTGTGCTTTGTATGAAACCAGCAGCAGTGATGATGATATCTGCAAACTCAGTGATGATGACAATATCTATGCTGATACCCTCACATCAGATATAGCTGAAGCTCTGTTTGGACATACAGAGGAGGAGGAGGAGGAGGAAGAATCCAGTTTTGAAGGATTTTAACCTTGTGATTTAGCTTGATTACCTGTTAAACTACGGTTTTCTGCTCTTTAAAGTTTTAAAGTTATTGGTGCTAGATGACAGTTTTTCTTTAGCAATAAATATTGAAAAACAACCTACTGGTTCCTGAATTATTGTAATTGTTTGGGTACATGTATATAATTTATATTGTTATTTTTTTTTTTGGTTTGGGGGCCACACCTGGTGATGCTCAGGGGTTACTCATGGCTATGTACTCAGAAATTGCCATGGTTTGGGGGACCAAATGGGACTCTGGGGGATCAAACGAGGTCCATCCTAGGCTAGGGTGTGCAAGGCAGATGCCCTACCATTGCGTCACCACTCTGGCCCCATGTTTTGGGTCTATATTTTTATTTTTGAAATTTACCAGTGGCTGCTGCATTTTCCATGACGGCTTATAATCGAGCCATTAAGTTTTCCCAGTTCTTAGGGTAAAATTAGGGGAGTCAGCTTATACTCAGGTCGGCTTAGACTAGAGTATATAGGCAGTTGTGAAAAGGTAAAGTTGAGCCATTTATATTCTGGAAGCTGTGGGGTGTGTGGGGGAGTGCATCCATTAGTACAGGGATTGTGAAGTACTGCTTACCCCAGCTTTACTGGAATTGGTGTTGAAATATTAAAATTCTGAAATAACTGTATTACGAACAATTTTACAGGCCACGATATTTAAATAAAATTAGAAAAGAATAAACATAATTTAAAAAGAAAAAATAAAACAATGCTTAACAATTATTTGGTATTTTCAATAAAGTAACAATGGTTTCTAGCATCTTGTGTGCAATAATCAATTTACCCAGAACGATTTTAAAAAGGTGGATACAACTCTCTAGAATTATTAGATTAAAAAAATGAAGTATAAAGAATTAAGTAGCTTAGGAGAATTCATTAGGACTGCTCATGATTGCTATACTTCCCTCCATCTCATCAAATAGAAAGGCAGAATGTTTTTGATTTCCTGGGGTCAAAGAAGAAAAGAAACATTTGATTTGCTTTGTCAAATAAAAATGAGTAGAAAATTTAATGCCATTTGTGGCAGAGCTTACGCAACAGTACTTCCTGTGTCATTGTTCCATTCCTCTTTCCATGACAAATAAGTTACTCCAGGTTTTGGAGTTGCCATTATTCCAGCATAACTGAGTTTTACTGATTAAAAAGATCAGAATATATGGAGTCAAACCTTCCAACTTCTACTTGCTTTTGAAGTATCTAATTCCCTGCATCTTCAAAGTTGATATTTCTTGCTTTAAATACCGATAGCAGTTTCTGTTTCTTCTGTGAGCACTGCCCTTAAGAAAGAATTCCTAAATCTCCCTTCACCCCACCCCACCCACACCTGCACTCAAGACAGGCTTTCTGCTTCCCTCATTCATTCACATTGTTATGATGATTTGGGATATTGGTGATGGGAGTGTTGTACTGGTGAAGGGGGATGTTCTTTACATGACTGAAGCCCAACTACATATTTGTAATCAAGGTGTTTAAATAAAGATATCAGGGGCCCGGGAGATAGCATGGAGGTAAGGCGTTTGCTTTTCATGCAAAAGGTCATTGGTTCGAATCCCGGTGCCCCATATGGTCCCCCGTGCCTGCCAGGAGCAATTTCTGAGCATGGAGCCAGGAGTAACCCCTGAGCACTGCTGGGTGTGACCCAAAAGCCAAAAAATAAATAAATAAATAAATAAAGATATCAATGTAAAAAAAGGAAAGAATTACTATAGAATAGGAAATAGCGAATCACTGCCTTTTTGACCTTCTCCCTTTTGAACATAGGCATTGTTATTTTCTGAGTTTTATTATTCATTTCTAGTGCCCAGTACCTGTTGAGTGTCCTTTTTATGATGCTGAAATGTTGGTATATTTTGGGTTTGATATTGATCTTTTTTCACTTATTGCACATTTTTGTCTATAAGTTTATATCCACATCCATTTATTTTTTTATCTATATTAATGCCTTGACAAGTTAATCTGTATTGATGACTGTCTTTATTTACATAATGGATTTGGGGCCACACCCAGTGGTGATCAGGGCAACTCCTAATTCTGCACTCCGGAATTACTCTTGACAGTGCTTGAGGAACTATATGGGTTACTAAGGGTTGAACCCAAGTTGACTACATGCAAAACAAGAGCTCTACCTTCTGTGTTACTGCTCTGGCCCCTAATGGCTGGCTGGCTTTAAATTGGACTTCTCTTTTGAGCTCCAGTTCTATATTTCCAGTCACCTAAAAAAAATTTCCATCTTACATGGATACTTTAAATTAAAAATTGAACCCAATCCTAGTGAATACCACCATACATGTACCCTTTTGGAATTTCTTATTTCAGTTATTGGAAACATGGTTTACTGCATGACCTTAACTAGAAAACAGAATTTTCTTTAACCCCATCTTTATATACTATCATCCTTTTTCTTTAATCTGTCAACTCTACTTAAGTAAATTTTTTTTCCTTTTGGGGGCTACCTTTCATATGTTCACAATATTAAATGCCTAAATATGTTGAGCATCCTGCCAGACAATGACAAGCAATATGTTCTCTTTGTGTTCAAAGAGATGAGTTTAAT
>PVKC010022104.1:0-17831 GCA_004027635.1 Crocidura indochinensis
GCCCCTTGCAAAGGGCCTAGTTATTCCTTTTATACCCACATGACAAGGCAGCATGCTCAAGGGCCATGTCCAGGTTCAACTATCATTACAGTGGGGGTACCTAAGGGATGTGCCCAAGTCCAACAGCCATTATATCAGCATTAACTATGGTGCATATACATTTTGGAAAACTAGAGGAAGAGGGACAGATGCCACAGGATGATCTCTCTCAGATGTGGAGTATAAAGGCCAAAATGGGGAATAACAAATGCCCCAAGGCAACAAGTAGTGAGAACAAATGGGATTTCAATAGTAGAAACCCAGCCTCAGGGAGGAGGGAAGTGGACACATTGGGGCATTGATGGACAGAAGCAGACACTATGGGTGAGTGAGTGGTGCTGGATTGGTTTATTCAGAAAACCCTACCTTTAACAGTATTGTAACTATAGTGTAGAAATAAATGATGTGCCTGTCAAGGAGACAGGCTGGTGGGGGAAGGTACTGGAAAGGAACCTGGTGACATTGATGGAGGGAAGTTGACATCTTGACACTAAAGCTGGGATTGACATTGGAACATTGCGTGCCTGAAACTCTGTTATGAAGATTTCTACAAATCCCAGTGCCTCAATAAAATACTTGTGAAAAAATAAAATAAATGTACATGTGTAGCAGCCAGGACTACAATCCTGGTGAGCACATATGTAAGCTCTGCCGTTCTCATGAATGGTCCTGGCAAGGTCCACAAACAAGTGTGTGTAACCCTAGAGATGGCAACAACAGCTATAAAAAAGAGAACAGCTATAAAGAAGAGAATCCAAAAGGAATGCAGAAAAGGGGTGGGGATGTGGTTCAGTGGTAGTGTGTATGCCTCACATGGGGTTTGATCCCATGTGATCAAATATCAGAATAATAAGAATATCAGGCTTCACCAACCCTGAATAAAAAATACACATTAAGAGGATCTACAGATGGTCCTGAGACACTTATTATAGGTTAAGCAGCACTGTTAGAGAAAACATCTAAAAGAAAAGGAGTATTAGTGACAGAGAAGCTATTTGACAATCGGGTGACTTGTAAACACTTGGGGGAGTGGGGGAGAATAGAACTTTCCTTCCAACTGGCAGAGGACACATTGATCGGCTAACAGAGTTTCCAACCCACAAAGGTTCAGAAGACACACACAGTCCTTAACTATCTAAAAGATCTGGGAAGACAGCCAAGATCTGGATGACCAAAATAATTTCTCACTCCAGAAATCACTCCAGCAGTCTTTCCTTGTTCACTGGGTACAACAGTTAACTTTATTTTTCATGGGCCAATACTTACAGTAAATGACTTACACTCATTTATCACTCACTAACCAGAACAAAAATAGACTCAAGTGTGCAGCCAGGCAGAGAATGCAGGCTCAAGGAAGGAGACTGGAGGTCAGAGACATACCTTAAAGGGCTGAGCACATGTTTTGCAGTGGGAGGTTCAGGTTCGATTCCAGGCATGCTGGGAATGATCCCCAACCACTGCCAAGAGTAGCCCCTAAGCATTGTTGGACTTTTTGAAATAAAGACAGAGGAAAAAATATTTGCTCAAGGAAATACAGTAATGATGCAGGTTGATATACTCACAGGAGAGTCTGGAAGAGTTTTGAAACCATCTCTGTGCACACCCTCTTCTTGCAGATGAAATAGAGGAGGTGTACAGGATGGGTGTAGGTGACTGGCTGGACCTGAGGCTGAGGGACAGAGGCAGATTCCCAGCTCTAATCACAGACACAGAAGATAATACTTCTTCCATGTCCATGTCTATTCGCCTTATAGCCTCAGTCTCCTTAGCCAACATAACTGTTCTTTTTTCATATTCCTTTGATGGCTGCAAGTCTCTCAATTCTCCCCCTGACAGGGTTTTCTTCTGGAAGCTTCCCAGCAGGATCCCACAGAAATCCATTTCTCCAATCACTAAACTCAGCTCACTGTTATGTCACTTCTGGACAAAACTGGGGAGACAAGAGTCCATGCTGGGCTACTTACCCTGGAATTTACTAGTCACAGCACAACACTTGGGAACAGTAAAAGGAGTAGGATAGGGTCAGAGAGATAGTATAATAGGTTGAGGCATGGGCCTTGCTCATGGCTGTGGTGGCTGTGATCCTGATTCAAATCCCCAGCACTGCATATGGTTCCCTAAGCACTATCAGGAATAGTCTCAGAGTATCACCAGGTGTGGCCTAATACCTCCTACCCCCAATAGCATAGCACAGATAAACAAAGTTGAGGAAACGAGCCCCACATCTACACGCAGACCAGTGCCCACCGGTGAGTGCATACACAGTGAGAGCAAGGTTGATGTGCTAGACCAAAATTTAGAAACACTGACAGTTTCAATGGTCATTTCTGCATCCATCTGAAGAAATCTTAAATGCCACAGCTGCCAAATAGAACACTGCTCCTCCTCCGAAGGCCCTTGGTAGCCCTGACACCATCCACTTAATGGTGACCTGAAAACTTCATAAGGGACCAGGCGAAGGCTCACACGCTGAATGCCCCTCCCAGTGCAAGAGGGCGAGGCTGTGGGGGCATGAAAACTGCTCATCTACCAAACCCACTCTGACCTTCCCGTGCCCTCTCCACAGTTCACATCATCATAAAATCCCAGCAGGTCGCTTTTGCTGACCTTTCTGAGGGGCAAGTCATGTAGAATACTCATTAAGCCTCCATTATCAAGATCTATCTGTGGAGCACCACTCTGGGAGGATGGCTGAGTTACACTGGCTAAACAATGAGCTCATGTTCTCAGGCACTGGGAAACAAGTTCATTTCTATTCAGAGAAAAGGGGGACTCCCAAATAATGCTTAGAGGGGCCTGAGGGGCCACTCCTGATGATGCTGGGCCAAATGATTTAGATATTTTAATGCTTGGGCCTCTAGGAATAGACCCAATGGAGCTTGGGGCCTCTACATGCACTGTACACTCATTTCTGAGCTCTTTCCTTGGCTTCTAGGAACAGGTTTTTAGATGATTCAAACTTGGGCAGCTCTATGGAAGTTATCTGATCTGACTGAAAATTTCTCAATAGGATAGAAGTTGATGAAAACAAGCCTCTCCAAAAGTCTTCAGAGCAGAAAAGTTCTATCTAGGATAGACTGCCAGAAAGCATTTGGTGAATGGAATACTTAATAGGCATCTGTCTAAAGCAGAGTGGTTATATAATATAAGATTAAGAGCATGGCAAGAAAGCTTGTCATTGAATTCACATATGAATTGAATTCAGGTTGGAGAGCAGGCATGTTCCGATGAGATTTCTAGCTGTCAAACTGACAGTGGTTACTGATGACAGACCAGTGGAATATTAAATGCCCTCCCTCCTTCCCCATCTTTGTGTTGTCCTAGAATTACTGTTCCTTGGTGCCTCTCCAGTCATTTCCAAACACAGCGGTAAAAAGCAGGCAAAAATAAGGTATTTGGGTAAAAATAACACAACACTGAAAGGAAGACAGATTCCGATAAATCACAGCAGTCCTTTTCTTGTCATTGACAGCTACACAAAGAACTGTTTTCTGGACTCAGAATATGCCTGCTGCCTGAGGCACAGGGTCAAAACAGATGCACAAAACTTGCCTAGTAGGACCAGCCCCATAAGGGGCGCTAGACAAGATCCACAAACTGAAGATGCAGCCATTTAAAATCTGCTGCCTCTTGGGGCCGGGCAGTGGCACTGGAGGTAAGGTGCCTGCACTAACCTAGGACAGACCGAGGTTGTATCCCCCGGTTCCCCATATGGTTTCCCCCTGCCTGCCAGGAGCGACTTCTGAGCGAATAGCCAGGAGTAACCCCTGACCGTCACCGGGTGTGGCCCAAAAACCAAAAAAAAAAAAAAAAAAAAAAGAAAAGAAAAGAAAAAAAGAATGTGATAAGGATAGGCTGCCTTGCACACTAGAAAGCTTCCCTGGGAGATGAGCATCTTATACCCCCAAAACAGCTGCAGGGTGGCTGGAACTAAACGCACAGAAAAAGTACTCCTCCTCTTTGCACTTTGCAATTCTCCCTTTTTCTTGAAATTTCCATATGCTACTTCCACATACATCTCCACTACTAGGATTCATGCAAGAATCGGAATTTTTAATAGTGTGTGGGCCACACCCAGCTGTGCTCAAGGCTTACACAAAGTGATGTGTAAGGGACTATATACAGTACTAGGATCTGGGGTTGACAATGTCCAAGGTAAGGACACTCACCACTGTACTGTTTCCACTTTTAAGAGTAGAAATAGTGGGGCCAGAGTGATAGCAGAATGAGTAGGGTGTTCGCCTTGCATATGACCAACCTGAATTTGATCCTTGGCATCCCATATGGTCCTCTAACCGTGCCAAAAGTAAATTCTGAGTGAAGAGCAAGGAGTAACCCTTGATGACCATTAGTTGTGACCCAAAGAAAACAAACAAAAAGAGTAGAGATAGTGAGACTCAACCCTGCAAATTTTATGGCAAAATCCTGTTTAGGGTGCTTACTTCAGTAGCACATATACTAAAACTGGAACGATACAAAGAAGATTAGCATGACCCCTGTACAAGGATGGCATGCAAATTCGTGAAGCGTACCATATTTTTAAAAAATGCTGTTTAGGATATATTAAAAAGGAGAACAGAATACTATCTTATTAAAAAAAAGGAAGACATTTTTTTATGCATTCACAGCTCCAATAGTGCTTATTTTTCCTTACTTAAGTGGTCTTATTTTTCATTGAATAAATTATAATAAACTACATAAGCTTCAAGGAGTTTATGTGTAGTTAAAAAATAGTGCCCTTAATTTTATTTCTTAGCATTTATTTTAATATTCGATTGTACTATATTTTTAATATTATTTAATTAATTAAATGATTACTGTTTTAGCAACATGATCTGCAAATTCTAAATCTGCAAAAATGTGAGATGAAAATAGTGAGAATCCCAGTTCTATCCAATTTTACAATGGCTCAAACAAACAGACATTTCCTCAAAAAAGAACGAAGACAGTGTACAATGATCAATTACCTTCCCATTGTCTCAAACTCAACTACCTAGCAATGACAATTTTTCGATTGTTTAAGCTGATAGGAGAATCAAAACTTCCAATGTGTAGAGGATTCCTTTAAGACAAGTTAGTGCCACAGCCAGAAATAGGAGTAGCCCAACTCTGACATGCCGTGGCGCGAATGCACACCAGCAGTGGGGTGTCTGTCTTGGAGAACACAGCATGGGTGTTCTGGGCCACCATGGTACCTCTGGGATAGACCCACAAGTGGAGAAGGCACAAGGTGGCAATTATTCTGTATACCGCCCTGGCTCCTGCAGGCAGCCTACTCCAACCACCACCCACTGTCTCACGACCACAAAACCAATTTTCCACACTGCTGTTCAAAGACAGAAGAGAGGAAACTGTTTGTGGTAACAAATGAGTACTTTTCCAAGGCATCCTGTCCCAAACCATCTGTTCTGGAAAAATTCAAATAAGGACCAAATGCAGAGTTTTCCCTTCACAGGCTATATCCTCCTGATTAAAGAAAAGTCACCAGATACATGTAATTCTTTAAGTGAGGATGGCTATTTTGACCCTTGCCATTGGAATTTTGTTATTTATGCAGAACTTTCAACTGGGCAAAAAGAAAATAATTTTTTGGCTTCCCCCACTCCTGTAAAAGGTACTTACTTATTGAAGGATTATAACCAGCAGGTTTAGCAGTATATTCAAAACAGGCCTTGACCTTGAGGCTGTGTAAAAATCAAACAATTATTTCTTAAAAGATTTATTATTGCAATTCTCTCTCTCTCTCTCTCTCTCTCTCTCTCTCTCACACACACACACACACACACACACACACACACATACACACACACACACCACACTTCCCAATTTTCTAATCCCAGAGTCCTAACTGTGAGGTAGTTAGAGGGGTGAGAGTGGGATGGGAGTTAGAAGGTTCAGATTAATCTAATAGAGTTCTCTCCCAGGGATTCTTTTATTTCTTGAGCTTTCCTGGGGTTCCCCAGGGCAGTCATAGAGAAGAGGAGTGGATCTGATGCTGACGTGAGACGGTGCAAGAGCTTACCAGATCCCACTTGGAGAGTTGCAGGAGCGTTTCTGGAGGAGATCGATTCTGTTAGGTGTGACTATGAGGGTTTTCTCAATGTTGATCACAGGCCGGGATCTGAAAACAAAGACAAATTTATGACGAACATCCTACATGTCAGATAAAATCAAATACCAGATGGCATTCTTAGCCTTCTACAAATTAAAAATACTAGAGGGATGAGGCTGAAGCAATGTTTCAAAAGGGCTGAAGCACTTATTTTGCATGTGGGAAATTCAGGTTCAATCCTTGGCACTGCATGATCTCCTAATCTCTGCAAGGAGTAACTGCTAAGCACAAAGCTTGAAGAAGCCTCTGAGAAATGCCAGGTATGAGAAAACAAAACAAAACAAAACAAAAACCAGCAAGAAAGAATTTTTCCCACATATGATTCTCTCCATCCTAGAATAACTATTACTGTAGACATAGATTCTAGGGAAAACCTGATAATACTCAGGTATTATTTAAAATGTCACATTTATTAAGAATTATAAGTGGGGCCGGGCGGTGGCGCTGAAGGTAAGGTGCTTGCCTTACCGCGCTAGTCTTGGACGGACCGTGGTTGGATCCCCCGTGCCCCATATGGTCCCCCAGGCCAGCCAGGGGCGACTTCTGAGCGCATAGCCAGGAGTAACCCCTGAGCGTCACTGGGTGTGGCCCAAAAACCAAAAAAAAAAAAAAAAAGAATTATACGTGTCACAGTTTTAATATTAGTGAATAAATATAATGTGACTTTCAAAGAATAGTATCTGTAATGAGTGAAATGCTCCAGTTTCCAGGTAAACAGTATATCTCTGCCCTTAATCTAATCTTAAATATTCAAGACTTGAGATGCCTTGAAAATGAGAACTGGTTATCCTGGTATGAAAGCATCCATGAGAAAAGAAGGAATGATTTACAGGGTTCACAACTAACCCACTTATGAGGATAGAAAAGAAAGAGTATTAAAATACCAACAACATACATACAAATATCTAACTGATAGAGGATGTGGTTGAGCTGCCAGGGAAAATTTAGTAACTGAATTTTGGTACAGGAAGTCTAGTCTTTTTTTCTTATCTCAAACTAGACCCATAAGTTAAAAATTGCTTTTTGATGAAAAACAGCACAGTGGTAGGGCATTTACCTTGCACGTTGTTGACCCAGGAAGGGCAGTGGTTCAAATCCCAGCCCATACGGTCTCCATCCCACCCTGCTTGCCAGGGGCAATTTCTAAACACAGAGTCAGGAATAGCCCCTGAGCCTTGCCAGGTGTGACCCAAACAACAACAACAAAAACAAAACAAAAAGAAAAAAAAAGTTCAGCAATACGTTTTTCTTCTACAAATTTAAATGGTATTTTAAAGTCAATGAATAGAGAGGAACAACATATAAAAAGGCAGTGTTTGAAAACCCTGACAGATCACAGGGCAGTCAACCTCACACAGCACGTGAATGACAGAATTAACCAAGTGGCAGCTCAGCAGATCAGGAAGTTTCTGGACCAAAGACCTGTGACCAAGCACCAACACAAAGGACTACTGGTCTACCTAAGTTTCCCAGCTCTTTCCCAGCCACATACACAAATTCACAAGTTAATGTAGCTCTATTTTCTTTATTTAATCTCACTAATATCTCGGATTCATTCTTCTCTACCTATTTCCATATGTATAACTTTTTCTAATTTTTATAAGAAAAAGATTTTGCAAATCTTGCCATCAACCAGAAAGGGATTTTTTCTTCTTTAATAATGTACAGATTATATAGAAGAAAAATATAATCTCTCTCTGTCTCTGTCTGTCTCTGTCTCTGTCTCTCTCTGTCTCTCTGTCTCTCTGTCTCTCTCTCTCTCTCTCTCTCTCTCTCTCTCTCTCTCTCTCTCTCTCTCTCTCTCTCATGGTTTTTGGGCTGTGCATGGCAGTGGGCAGTGCTCAAGATTTACTCCCAGGTCTGTGCTCAGGAATTACTCCTACTGGATTCAGGGAAGCACACAGAGCGCCAGGGATCAAACATGGGTTAGTGCATGCAAAGCAAAAGCCTGAGCTGCTCTATTATTGCATAGGCCCCTATAGTGGCCTCTTTTTTTTGGGGGGTGGGCACACCTGGTGATGCTCAGGGGTTACTCCTGGCTATTTGCTCAGAAGTCGCTCCTGGCAGGCACGGGGGACCATATGGGGAACCGGGGGATCAAACCGCGGTCTGTCCTAGGTTAGTGCAGGCACCTTATCTCCAGCGCCACCACCTGGCCCCAATATAGTGGCCTCTTTAAAAGCATCTGGTATTAGTTTATCGTCCCGTCCCCCCCCCCCCACAGGGTTTTGTCTAGGACTGTGTTAGCTATATCTATATGTAAACTTTATTTCCCACATAGGATCTCACTGTATCTATTTCCCATTAGAGATATTCTTTGAGATAAAAATAGCTATAAAGCCAAAATACATATTCAATTAAAAGATAAACTATATGACACTGGTAAAATTAAATACTCATCATGGACAATGTTAATTATGAAATTGTAGCTTCAGAAACTGTTGCCAAGAGCATAAATTGACACAACTTTTCCAAGGGCATTAGTACAAAATTACTACTTTTTTGTATTACTATAAAAATACGTCCTAGAATTCTATTTCTAGGACTTCTTTTTATAACATGTCAGATAAAGATTACTATTCAAGATATATAAATTCACAAATTCAAACAAAAATATTCACAAGCTTTATTTAAAAATGAACAGAAATATTTCTGAAGAAGATGGACAATGTCCATCATAATCAAACACAAGTTAAATGGCCCAGCCCACCCAATCAGTGGTGATTCAAAATGCTCTAACTTTCTTTCAGAACAGTGTTAGGGCACACACAAGAGAAAATCCCACAGGTTATCTATCACAAATTCCCTTACATGAAAACACTCCACAATCCACAAGGTAAAATCAACTGCCAAAAGCAGGCAACAGGGACAGTAGGCATAAATTTTTTGTTTGTTTTGTTTTTTTTTTGTTTTGGGAACACATCTGATGGTGCTAGGGGATCACAGAGGATGAAGGGTACTATCGTTCCAATTTGACACGATTTTACATTCTGATAGTTTTTATTTTCTTTGGCCACAGCCAGCAGTGCTGGCTTACTCCTAGCAGGACTTGAAGAACTGTGGAACCTAGGTGGGATGTATGCAAGGCAAGCACCTTGTCCATTGTACTGTCTCTGGTCCCCTCCGATTGGTTTTATTATGCTGTGAATCTATATTCAAGAAAATATCTTTAAATTTGAGACAGAGAGATAGTACTGTGGGAAAAGCACTTGCCTTGAATGTAGACCCTGGCTTAATCTCCAAATACAACCACAAGGAGTAAGAACAGGGAACAGAGCCAGGAGTAAACATAGAGTATCACCAGGTGTGCCTCCAAATCTCCCCTTACCCCTAAAATCCTTTGAAATTAATAGAAACCTTTGCCTATGAAGGAGTGCATTTAGAAATTTCAATTCAAAAGATCAATATTGGGGCTGGAGAGATAGTACAGTGGGTAGGGAATTTGCCTTGCACACAGATTCAATCCCTGGCAGTCCATATAGTCCCCAAGGACCACCAGATATAATTCCCCAAACAAACAAAAGGTCAACAGTTTAGTTCCACCTTCCTGTTGAAGAGACTTAACTAGTGACAGAGATAACAACACACCTGAAAACAGTCACTGAATCGGAGAGAGAGCCAACCGCAATATCAGGGTAGGAGTTTCTATCAAGATCCATATTTCCAGCAATTGAATATCCAAAAGAAGGTGATTCACCCTCAAGAACCTGAAATAAACATAGTCTCAGACATGGAACCACCACAATGAGCTTACCTATGCTATAGAAAAGATACATGTTCTTTTGGAGTTTTTTTGTTGATTTTGTTTGTTTGTTTTTGTGCCACACCCAGTTATGCTCCAGGGGTTTCTCTAGGCTCTTCACTCAGAAATCACTCCTGTCAGGCTTGGTGAACCATATGAGATGCTGGGGGTCGATTCTGGGTCAGCCACATGCAAGGCAAACCTCTGCCCATTCTGTTATCGCTTCAGCCCCTATATGCTCTTTTGAACTTAAATTTTGTAATTTATAGGTTCATATTATATTATAAATAAATTATAAATAAGTATCCATAGGATATATTTCATATCAGAAGAGCCCTATAGTTGCATTATATCTCAAAGGCCTAAAAAGTACATGTTTGATGAGCTTGTTTATTATAATGGTCACTCAGGTCATTTAAAACAAATACCCCTAACCTGCCTTCCAAATATCTTAACAATTCGAAATTATCAGAATTCTCCATGCAACTGCAATGACTTCTCTCACCCAGTTTAATACCTATTTTAATAAGTGACCAAAGAGAATCTATCATATTTCCTCCTACTTATGCTCTCAGGGTCAAAAAAAATCTTTTGCTTGGATTCTTTTGGATTCCTAAGTTATCTAAAAAAGTTTTCAGTTACAACAAGCAATTCGTTGCGTCTAGCGCTATATTTTCAAACTAAATCTATACATTTAAAAACCAAAAATTAGGGGCCCAGGAGATAGCATGGAGGTAAGGCGTTTGCCTTTCATGCAAAAGGTCATCGGTTCGAATCCCCGTGCCCCATATGGTCCCCGTGCCTGCCAGGAGCAATTTCTGAGCATGGAGCCAGGAGTAACCCCTGAGCACTGCCGGGTGAGACCTAAAAACCAAAAACAAAAAACAAAAAAAAAAACAAAAATTACTATTATTACACAGACTCATGAATAAATATAAGCTATATAAATATAGACCTAAACACCTCATTATATGTAAAAACACTGAGATCCTTATTGTGAAAAGCTGGGTGATTTGTTTACCTGTGCTGGTTTGGTATTTATTCCCGTGGCAGATCCATGATAGATAAAAACCTTTCCCAGGTCATCATAGGGAGCTCCAACTGCAATATCTGTTGACAATATCATATGTTAACAAACATTAAAATTTTAAAAACTTTCAACATAATTTTTTAAGATACAGAAGTATTCAATATGAAGACAGTCAAATAATCTATAAAGTCTTTTCAAAATCCAAAATCTACCTGGGTAGCCATCTTGATTAATATCTCCAATGTTTTTGACTGAAATGCCAAACATAGAATCTTTGGTTCCATTAAGACGAATTGGTTGGACATTATTCCATCTGCCTTGCTGGTTAATGTAGACATATACTGCACCTCCAACTCCTCCATTTCTATCAAAATACTGTGGAGCTCCAATAACTATATCTTGCCACCTGAAAATAGGAAAGACAGCAACATGAATCATCAACTAAAATATCAGCAGCTCTGGGGAAATACCATCTGCCTTGGTACTAAGCCCACAAAGATAGGACCTCAAGTCTGGAACTCATAACCCCATCATTAAATATATTTTTCCTTCTCCCAGTCATCCCCAGACAGTGGGGCTATCAGTTAACAATGGAGTTTAAAGTCTCAGCCTTATGTTTACTGGGTAAGTACTTTAAAACACTAAATCATTTTTCAGGTCCTCAACTAAAACAATATTTTTAAAAAGAATCAAAGTAGGGCCGGAGCAATAATTCATCAGTAGGGTGTTTGCCTTGCACGCAGCTGACCCAGGAAGGACCTTGATTCAATTCCTGATGTCCCATATGGTCCTCCAAGCCTGGAGTAATTTCAGAGTGCATAGCCAGGAGTAACCATTGATGTGGCCCAAAAAAAAAAAAAGGAATCCAAGTTTCTTATAATAAATGTCCAGAGAAAATTTGATAAAAATTGATTTAAGAAAGAATAATTCTTGAAGCCAGTTTCCTAGTTTTCCAAAACTGTAACAGAGACTTCCAAAAGGGACCCTATGCCCCTCCCCCAAAGTTTGTGACACTAACAGTCACAAACTTATGCATTAGCTTGTCTCTAAGTCCACATTCAACAGGATAGTCTGAGGGCTCCAATAGCCCCTTAGAAACCACAATGGACTGGAGGATTAGTATAGGGGAATCCAGTTTTGTTTTATTTTTGTTTCAGGCAATACTAGGTAGTGCTCAGGACTTACTCCTGACTCTGCTCAAGGATCACCCCTGGCAGTGATGGGAGAAACACATGGGATACTGTAGAATGAATTAGGGTTAATTGTGTGCAAGGCAGATGCCCTACCCACTGTACTGGTCCCTACTGGAGCAACTCAGTTTTGATCTCTCACACCTCACAATCCCCCTAAGTCCTACCAGGCATAGTTCAGACACCCCACTCCAAACCCACAGAACAGACCAAGCGATACATTATTGCTTTTTAAATTAATATTGGCTTCAAACTTAAAATTCGTATAAAACTATGATCCCAAAATGAATAAAAATTAAAAATTGAAAATGTAGGGGCCAGAGTGATAACAAGTAGTGCATTTATCTTGCACACAGCTGACCTAAATTTTATCCCCAGAATTCCATATGATCCTGAGCCATCCAGGAGTAATTCCTAAGCATTGCCAAGTGCAACACAAAAACCAAAATAAATAAAATAAAACCTGAAAATGTAATCCTGTACCCTGGAAAAGCAATGACCACTGCTGTTGGAATACAAGGCATAGAGAAGCACTGGCCTAGTGCAAGTTACAATAGAAATATTCTTTAGTCAGCTCACCTATGGCTTTTCCAGACCTACACAAGCTGAAGCAGCAGTGACTTTAAATATCAAATAGCCCAAGACGCTCACCCATCTTTGTTAAGGTCCACCACTGCCACATCGTAGCCAAAGGAAGAAGCCAGACCTTCCCCTTCAAATATATGCTCGGAGACCAGATGCGTTGACTTCAGATTTCTTCTTAGCAAAACAACAGCTCCACTGTGATTAGCTCTCGGGGCCCCAGACACAAAAGTGATCTCATCTTTAGAAATGATACCTTTCCCTGAGTCCAAAGAAAAGCCTAGAGGGGGGAAAAAAGAATTTATATCCATCAGCATTGTAGTTAGGAGGTATCTAACACTGAAACTCACTGAAAATCACTGTCCTTTAACTTCTAAGCACTCTCGCTCTGACCCTCCCCACCAGCCACTATACTTAGAAAAGGAAAGTTTCAGAACTAAGAGATTTGATAGAAGCATGAAGCAGAGGGATCTTTCACAGCTTTCTATAAATACTGACTTTTAAAGAGAGGCTCTCATGCCCTTCAGCACCGTGTAGCTTCAATCCCAAGTATTCAATTTCCTGTTATCTGAAGACTCAGTTTAAACCTGGTCTGAATACTGGAACTGTATTAGGAGATGGGGCTCAATCATGAAACAGTCAGATCATATATAGAGATACAAGCTGACAGAGCACAACTGAGTCTATGTCACAGGGTTCTGCTATAATGTAATGCCTCCATATCCATCAGTGTTTTTGGTAATCAAGCAAGAACAAAATGCTAACATCATTCATATGCCACAGCAACATTTCATTATTTTTGACTAACTTAGTTGTCAGAGACAAGCATGCAAACAAAATACAGATTGATGAGACAGTATTTGAGAACCTAGCAGAAACCATGGCAGTAAGCAAGTTATGGCTATCAATTACAGACTAGGGCAGAAAATGATTAGGACATTTGAGTTCTGAAAAATTAGGCAGGTTGTCGGATTCCAAATGCTCAGACTTGGTGATGAGCAGACATCAGAAAACCAGTCAAATTAAGTAAATCTATCACAAGGTGAGTAGGATGGAGTCAAGTAGAAACTCCCCCCTTTCTACTGGGCTTTACTTATGAAGAGCTTCTCCACTATTGCTGCAGTTCTCAAATTGTGAAGTGAGTGGAAAAATACGATGAGCTGCAAATTTAGAATGGGCTGATATAATCGAATCCAGCTCTGAAAACCATCTGGCGGCAGGGCCTCCACGATGGCATGCTTTTTATGTGTGCTTCAGTTGAAATGAAATAGAAAATGAAAAGATTTATGCTCTGTATGGATCCAAAAATTTTTTTTAAATGACCATGACCAAGACAATTTATTTGTCATCTCAGAGGTCACAAACCTAGGTAGCTATTCATCATCCCATCAGGGGAGGTGTGGGGATGCTCTCTGGGAGGCCGTGTTTTATAAACAAACTGATCAGGATCTGTATAGAAAACACTGTGAGAAACAGCAGGCCTGTACACAGGCACAGTGCAGAAGAGATGGAAGAAAAAAACAATTATGTTTGGTAAGAGGCAGTGGGCCACGGTCGCTGCTGTTGGTTGATGGAGGCTGACTTCTCGTCCAGCAACTCTCCCCACCAGCTTCCAAACCATGTGCAAATAATGTTTTTCCCCAAAATCACTGATTTGGAGATAATCACAATAATATTATTCCCCAAAGCCACCGACTTGGATAGAGATATTCACAAACATTTTATTCCCCAAAGCCACTTATTTGGAGGGAAAAATTCACAAACATTTTATTTCTCAAAGCCACAGATTCGGAGGGAAAGATTCAAAATCATTTTATCCTCCAAAGCCACTGATTTGGGGGAACAGATTCACAAGCAGCATGGATGATCAAAACAGTACCAACTTGATTTTTTTTTTCTGTCACCCACTTTTGAGTAAATCTGCTCTGAAGTTCGTGTAATTAATGAAAAATGTTCTGTATATTTGACTGTTCCAGTAACCACTAGTTTTATAAAACCCATGCACTTAAACACACACCAAGTATTGGTTCCTTGACCAGAGCAGAGAGAGCAAAAGCAAATACTTCTCATCGGAATGAATCCCTAAATAATATATGTGAAGGTAAGTTGTTGTTTTAAGTATATTCAATTAAAATACTGGCTTATTGAAATTTACCTTGAAAGACCATGTATAATAACAGCGATTATAAATGGTTGCTTCCTGAGTTCTCTTCCCCTGGCCTGGACACTAATATCACATCCCACCCAGTGGTGCCTTGCTGTGAAGTTCCCCTCTCCCAATTTCTTTCCTCAGCTGGTAGATCCTTACTTTGTCCCTTGAACTAGGAAGTCAATCTTACTGAAGCAGTTTTTCTCATCATCCAAAGGGGTCAATATACTTATTTTGGACTATTACTGGGAAGGTCAAATAATGCTGTGAAAGGGTACACTTAGTAAGTTTACCTGACTTACAGCAAATGGTAGATGCTCACGAAAAATCCATGGAACATTCCCTCTTCTGTGCTTTCATATCAATCTTTGTATTTGGCAGGGGGTAGGGGATGAAAGAAAGTCTGAAGTGTATTTTATTCATTTTAAGTGTAATTTAGATAATATGGTGTTAAAGTAGTGATACACAAAGTTCCTGGACCCCTCCACCCCCAAAGTGTCCATGATCTTTCATACTAGCATAATGTCGCCTCTTTGTAAAAAAAAGGAATAGAATGTTCATACACATTTATATTATGAAATTATGTAGACTATGTTTACTAACACAGGGTTTAGAGGGTGAATCATTTGTCCGGACCTCTTTTTTAATTTGTTATCTTTCATTGTTCTATAATATCTTTAGCCTGTGGGTACTTTTCTCCTTATTTTTTTAATAGGTTACTACTTAGGTTTAGGAGATATTTTACATTTTCTCCAAGAAACGCTCAGTAATTATTCTTTATGTCAATTCATACTAAGAATTAAAGCTTTTAAAAGCCTTTGTGTAATTACCATAATGCACATGAATAATTTAGGACACCCATTAGGAATGCAAACAAGGCTCAGGAGTTAGGGAATTGTCACTTAGACACAAGCTGGGGGTCCTCAAAGCTGCTTTTGCAGTCCTGCTTGGCCTCAGTCAGAAAGCCCCTGGGCTACCCTCCAGGGGCCCTGTGACCTGGAGGCCCCCATCTAGAAGCAGGGCCAACCTTTGGAGATCTGCAATCACAGAGGAAGGTCCTAGAGGTCTTGCCCTGTCGCTGAAGGAGCAACTTCATGAATGTGGCTCTTTGAGTCCCTCTAGGAAGCAGCACTGAAGGAGAGGAAGCAGCTCAACTTACTGCTCATGTCCTGGCATTTTCTCACAAGCTGCATGAATGGCCTGTTTCAGCTTTGGAGACTAACATGAGCTCAGGAGACAGGCTTCCCAGCAGGGAGACAGATTATTTTAGGAGACAATAGGTTTCCTCCCCACTTGAGGAAGTCCAGGTCAGAAGGAAGGATCCCAGAGATCAGCCAGGGGACCCCTTGGTTCATCAAGCTGACATCAGATACCAGGGAATGTAGCCATAGGCACTGGCTCCAATGGTCCAGTGTCCCAAGAAGCAGCTGGAAAGGTAGATACGGACCATCTGCACTCATTCCTACCTAAATAACTGTTAGCAGGAACAGGAACTAGACTTTCATCACGGTCAGTCTCGCCACCAACTTCATAAGGCCCATCTTCAAAGATGTCCATGTCAAAAAATGTATTATTCCTCTGCTCTACACGTACAATCCCTAAAGGAATGAAAAGGTAAAAATCAATGAAAAAATGAAGATGATCAAAACAGACGCCTCCTAAGAAACATTCCGTATGTTATCACTCAGTACAAGAAAAGGCAGAGTTAAAGGATGATCTTTAGGGTTAAGGTTTTTTTTTTTAAAAAAAAAATTCTTGTTCGTACAAATTTCACATCAGAGAAATTTGTTCTGATAATTCAAAAATGATTTATGTACTTTAAATTATATTTGTCACTCTAGATGGAAAAAATGAAATGTTGGTTTAATTCATGAAATCCTCCCAAACAATTAAAAATAACATAAGCCTGTTATCTTTTACATTCTCTGAAAACTAATCATTTTCCCTTCCTTACTATGGATTAGAAAATGAATCTTTTCTTCTAATCATTTTCAATCATTAAAAGAGACAAAAGTTTATAGTAAGCCAAATAAATCACTGTGTGGCTTTTCTAAGCTAACACTGAAAATTAAGATTTATAAAGCAGGGACCCGGGAGATAGCATGGAGGTAAGGCGTTTGCCTTTCATGCAGAAGGTCATGGGTTCAAAACCCGGTGCCCCACATGGTCCCCTGTGCCTGCCAGGAGCAATTTCTGAGCATGGAGTCAGGAGTAACCCCTGAGCACGGCCAGGTGTGACCCAAAAACCAAAAAAAAAAGATTTATAAAGCAGATAATGTACAGTTAACGTTAACATATAATATATAGAATTGAGTGTTTTGATGGTTTTCTTTTAGTAAATATGGCTATATTCTGGTTAAAATAAAACCAGTTGTGGGTAAGATAGCTTAGATTTTAAGGTAATTGCCTTACATTCGACCAACTTGATTTGGTCCCGGTCACTGCTATGGTTTCCCAAAAACTACCAGGAATGACTCCAGAATACAGAGCCAGGAGTAGCCCCTGAGCACTGACAAGTGTTGCTCCAAGTGCTCCCCTCACCAAAAATAAAATAAAAGAAATGAAGTTATGTTCAACTCAGTATGCTATGAATGATTTCAACTATAAAGAAGACATTCTACTATGTGCATAGTTGGGCCTAAGGGGATTATGTTAGCAGAATAAATCAAATGGAGAAAGATAAGCACACATGAATTCACTCATATGGTATACAGAGATGACAAAAGAGAGCACTAAATAAAACAAAAATAATGAGAAAAAAGGAATAGAGGGATTGGAAAGCCCAGGTAAGAGAACAGGGATACAGTGAAGATGAGCTTTAATGTAATTTAGTGTAGTTATGAACACATGATGATTTTCAATGCTGAGCTCCTAAAATATGTAATTATACAATGTTATCTCAAGAAGTAAAAATGCTAAAAAAATTAATGCAATGTATTATTTCAATTCAGCAAAAATAACTTGCAAACACTGATAAGTACAAAGTG
>PVKC010022105.1:0-17833 GCA_004027635.1 Crocidura indochinensis
AGTGAAGTTAGAAGAAAAGAAAGAGTTACACAATGTTCTTTCTGATGCCAAATTTAAAGATAAGTGAGCAACAAGTGGCCAATGGCAACATAACTAAGGTTTAAGTTTTTGATCCACATATCTGAGCTTAAAAGACTGGGTATATTAGGAGTACCTGTAGAACTTTGTGGAGAACTACTATAACCATGTGAATGAATGAGGGAACTGGAAAGCCTGTCTAGAGTACAGGTGGGGGTGGGGTGGGATGAAGGGAGATTTGGAACATTGGTGGTGGGAATGTTGCACTCGTGAAGGGGGGTGTTCTTTATATGACTTAAACCTAATCACAATCATATTTGTAATCAAGATGCTTAAATAAAGATATTATTAAAAAAAAGAATTTCTCTCTGCTAAAAAAAGAGAATTCTGATGGTGAGTGTGGTATTACTAGAATTGCATATGTATGAAACTATTATTTAAATTATTGTAAATAACAATACCTCAATGGAGGCCTAACAATAATTTCTCAAAAACAATTTTGTACTTCTTAGGAGACTCAGATGCAAAAAATCTGATTAACATTCAAAGCAAACTCTGATAACTGTGGCTACTGAGACAATAGAAACAATAATAGTAGTGTAAAATAAGCTAGAACATGGTGGAAACTTACTTTCCTCCACAAATCACTCACAGTCTACACTCATTCCATACAAATATATTTAATTTTGTAGAAACAAAAATGTATTTATTATTATTTATTTATTAGAAAATTTTATATTTAGGGGCCAGAGACATAGCATGAAGGTAAGGTGTTTGCCTTGCATGCAGAAGGGTGGTGGTTCAAATCCCAGCATCCCATATGGTCTCCCATGCCTGCCAGGAGCGATTTTTGAGGTAGAGTCAGAAGTAATCCCTGAGTGTGGCTGGGTGTGACCCAAAAATCAAAAAAAAAAAAAAAAAAAAGAAAAAGAAAAGAAAATTTTATGTTTAACCCCATTTTAAGGTTGCAAAATTAAAATCAGATTTCTAGTAATTTTTCTGTGCTTGGAAAAGTAAGAGCTGATGGAACTTGTATTTGAACAAAGTTAAGACAAGAAAAAATCATACCTGTCTAACAAATTATAAAATTGTAGTTTTAAAAAATACACAAAATATGCTTAATCAATTGCAAAAATTGTGAGTCTCTGTTATGAATATTAAGGTAGTATTTCTTCCTAGGAGTTATATATACATATTTTTATTGCTAGGCAAATTATTCTGTTCCTCTGCATCATAGATATTTGGTTGTGGCAGTAAGTTTTCTAGGTTTACTTTGTTTTAATTAATATTTTTCATGATTCTGTCAGTTTGTTAAGTATTATATCTGATAAACTTTGTGAATCAGTCACCACACCATACTCTAACTTCAGGAACTATAATGAACCTTATCAATGATGACATTCAACTTTTTATTTCAATCCTCACTTAAAGTTAATGCAAGTTTTAGTAATAATTCTAACAACTAACAACTAATTTATAATGAAAATATATGCCTAATTTCTAAATATGTCAATCTTCCCTTGCTAGTGCTAAATTTCATTGTTGATTAGTCTTTTTAAGTACACACTCTCTCTCTCTCAGTCATTCACTCTCTTCCTCCTTCCCTGCTACCTTTTTACTCTTCCCTCCCACTCTTCTTCCTTCCACTAAGATCCTAGTTCTCCCTCCCTCTCCCCTTTGTCCCTTTCCCCTGCATTCATATACTAAGACATTTCTTGCTTTATGGTTGAAGGAATTCAGTTTAGCACCAAAAACTAAATTCCAGTTTAGTAAATAAACATTTGAAATATAATAGATCTTGTGATTGGTATAAGCTGTTATAATGAGTCTCCATGCCTTGAAATAGTGTTCAGCATCAAATCCAAATCAAAACAGCAATGAGATATCATCTCATATCCTCTACCAGTGAGATTGGTATATATCAAAAATAATAGGAACATTCTGTCCTGAAGGGGATGTGATGAAAAAAAAAAAACCTTTCCTCCACTGGCAGAAACGTTAACTGTTCTAATTCAGGTGGAAAGCAGCATATCTTCAGAAAACTTAGAATTGAGCTGTCACATGACTCAGCAATTCCACTTTGGGGTATCTATCTCCAGGAATTAAAAAACATTCATTTCAAAGGACATATATACACCATTACTCATTGCTGCACTGAACATAAAAAGCTAAGATATAGAATCAACCTAGCAGTCCAACAAAAGATCATTAGATTATGAAGATTTTGTACATATAAACAGTGGAATACTATGCAGCTGCAATAAATAGAGAAATAATGCAATTTGTTGCTATTTAGTTGGAACTGGAAAATAATAATGTTGTGTAAAGTAAACCAGACAAAAAAGATAAACACAGGATGATCTCACTTATCTGATATAGAAAATACTTGTATTAGGAAATGCAATACAGTAAAGTTGCCTAATGCACCTTTGAGTTTAGAATTTAGGGACGAAAAGGACATAGAAGAAAATAAATCAAGGTGGGAAAGAAGAAAATGAGAAAGGGTGGAACTGGTGAAACAGGAGGATAGGCTTTATCTAGTCATGTGTCCAATGGTATTGTGGTGATGCTATGTATAGTTATGATGCATAATGCTTCAAAGAACATAGGGGTATCTACTTTTTTTTTGCTTTCATTTCTCAAAATTTTATTGAGTTTTAATTATTTATAATAATGCAAATGCGTTTTCTGATACATCATTTCAACACCGCATCTACCACCAGATGCTCACCTTTCTCAATCAATGTATCGCCAGGGAAACTTAGTTCTGTGTACAAAAGCTCTAGTTCTCTTGCGATTAGCCCTTTGTTTCTCCTTTGTCATGTTTTATATTCCACAGGTGATATAGGTCATTGTGAATATGTTCTTTCCCTTCTAACTGAGCACTCTGTATGATACCACAAAGTTTTACTGCTTTTTAAAACTACTGTTTTCAGGTGCAGTATTGAGCACCCTGTTCTCTGAGCTGTGAGACTCAGACGGTAAAGACTGCAAACAGATTCCTTGGTGGTTCTGAGGCTTGTGACTTGTACACGTGTTTCATAGAAACCTTGGGGACAAATCTAAAAATAAATAAAAACTACTGTTTTTATATCTTCCAGACAAATACACAGTAATAATATTTCTATATGTTATAACATTTCTTTTTTGTTTTGTTTTTGGGTCACACCACTGATGCTCAGGGGTTACTCCGGGCTACTTGGTCAGAAATCACTCCTGGCTTGGGGGATCATATGCGATGCTGGGAATCAAACCAAGGTTCGTCCTGAATTGGCTTTGTGCAAGGCAAATGCCCTACTGCTATGCTATTGCTCTGGCCCTGTGACATTTCATTTTTTAAGAATCTAATTTATATAGATTTTGTTTCATATAGAACCAGCACTAAATAAATTCCTATTGCTTGCTTTAGTAATATTTTCTTCATGTTATTTTATTTTATTCATTTTTGTTTTGTTTTGTTTTGGGTCACACCCAGCAGTGCTCAGGAGTTATTCCTGGCTCCACACTCAGAAATCGCCCCTGGCAGACATGGGACCATATGGGATGCCGGGATTTGAACCATCATCCTTCTGCATGCAAGGCAGACACCTTACCTTCATGTTATATCTCCAGTCCCCTCTTTTTTTTGTTTTTGGGTTCATATTATTTTAAATACTGTTTTCAATCTTTTATATCTAGGCGATTCTCACTACTGTGAGGTGATGTTTCTTTGTGCTTTATAATTGACATTTCCTAAATAAATTATGCTATGTAGTAATATAAGGCCTTCTACATAGTTTTTTTTTAATACTGGGCTTATATTTTTATTGACTTGTATGAGTTCTTGGTGAACTTTGAATATGAGATTTAGTGTGTGTAGAGGTAGGTAGGGCAGTAGGTAGGAGGGAAATAGAGAGTGTTGGGAACTGTGCACTGGTAAAGGATGTTTATAACTACATATCTCCTAGTGATTAAAATGAAGAATTTATTAAAAATGTAGCAAAGAAAATAAGTAGGAAAACAAAATCTCTTAATTGCTATTTGCTATTTGGGCTTTATGGTACTCGGTAAAGCTTTCTAATTAATTTACTTTTGCTTATTTCTTTATACTTCCTTTTGTTTCCTTTGCCATTAGAATTGTCTTTAAATTCATATTTAATTCTGGTCCCTAGAATGTAGGGTCATTCATGGACATGCATTTAAGGCATAGGAGAAGATTCATTCTCTGTAATAAGCTACTACCCCAACCCAAAAAAAAAAAGGGATTGGAAAAATTGCCAATTTTGATATTTTTCTTTATCACAGAGCCCCAGTGAAGTTCAGCAGGTTATTTCAATTGCCTGCAATAGATAAATGGAAAAAAATTATCTCAATTTCCAAATAATTTTGTCTAAAGTTATTTTTAATTTCTTATGCTATCTGATAGCTGAAGCAGAAAGGACAAAAGGAACACAACTTTGCCACCTCCAGAAGCTTTTTCTAGTGAAAGGTTATTTACATGGATGGTATCCTGAAAGCAGAACAAACTAACCAAGTAAACTTTTGCCCTTTAGCTAGCTCCACAGGACATATTGTTCTTCCTGTGCTTGCCTTGGGACACATGCAGCAGTTTGGCTGGTTAATAGGCTCAGTACAATCTGAAAGACACATTTACAGGGAAACATCTCCCTTAAGGGTAATATTAAGGAAATATCTAATCAACTGGGAAGGTAGAACTTAAATTGTTTCACTGTGCCTTCCCTTGTAATCATTCTGTCCAGTATTGTTTTTCTTCTTCCTAACTTCCTGTATATGTTAGCCAAGCTCTTTAAAGAATGTGTCTAAGATCACATTCTTACTCATATTTGCTAAATATCTCCCATAGATATGTCAATTAATTTCTCTTCACTTTCATAAGTATACTTCATGTTTAACTATTTTCTTGCACATTGAATAATTTAAAGAATGTGATTTCATTTGGGAAGGAGGGAAGGAAAGAAGGACAAAAGGAATGGAGGAAAGGAGGAAGGAAAGAAAGAAGGAAGCAAGGAAGGAATGAGGAAGGAAGGGAGGAAGGAAGAAAGGAAGGAAGGAAGGAAGAAAGGAAGGAAGGAAGGAAGGGAGGAAGGAAGGAAGGAAGGAAGGAAGGAAGGAAGGAAGGAAGGAAGGAAGGAAGGAAGGAAGGAAGGAAGGAAGGAAGGAAGGAAGGAAGGAAGGAATGCTGATCATATGACAGGCTGGAGATAATGAATCCATGTGAGGTTCATGAACTAAAAGGACATAATTCATACAGTATGAAATCACATAAACCTGCAAAGGCAAACAGAATGATATTGCATGTTTTATTCAGAACTCTTTGGGGATAATTTGACCATTGCTTTATTATATATCAGAGAGAACTGCCAAAGCATTTTTTATACATCATTTGATCCAAGAACAGGATACAGATGGAGTAATGAATTTCTCCAAAAGTCTCTTAATCTTTTAGAATAATAAAGGGTGTAAAGTCTGAGACACATTGATAACAAAAAGAGATTTATTTTGTCTTATTTTAATTCCTAGTCTCCACTGCCAAGTCTTGCTCATAAATTACTATATTTTCTTAATACTAAATACTATTGAATGGTAAGATAAAACAAAAGAAACACGTAGGGACCCAGAGAATAAGGTTCTTTAATCACTGGAGAAATAAATTAAAGAATACTTCTTATTCTCTTCCTTATATTAAGGTACATTATAATACAGTGTCCTCATTGATAAAGGTTAGAACATAGGTACATTTTTTTTTTTTTTGGTTTTTGGTTTTCGGGTCACACCTGGCAGTACTCAGGGCTTACTTCTGGCTCTATGCTTAGAAATCACTCCTGGCTGGTGCGGGGGACCATATGGGTTGTCAGGATTAGAACAACCATTCTTCTGCATGCAAGGCAAACGCCTTACCTCCATGCTATCTCTCCAGCACCATAGGTACAATCTTGACTCTTTGACTTCCCTTTGGTTGTCCATTTAGAAATATTACAGAAATAAAAATTTAGTAAGAATTTTCAAAGTACCACATAAAATCACTTTTTTGTTTGTTTGTTTGTTTTGGCTCAAACTTGGTGATACTCAGGATATAATCCTGTTTCTGAACTCAGGGATCAATCCTGAAGGAGCTTAGGGGACCAGCTCTGTTAATTTTTTTAAAAGGAAAAAATAAGTTGATTTTTTGAAATATCTAAAATTTAAAATATTGATTTGAAATATCTTAAAATTCCTCATTAGGATCATAAATTATATTACAAATTCACATTTTTCCCTCCTAGGACATGAACTTAGTTGTTTATATCTTGTCCTTAACCATGCATCTTTCTGATACTTTAACATTTCTGACTATTTTATGGAATCCCCTCATGCAAAGAAATATACTACACCTAAACTTTTTCTATACATGATGGACATGGAAACTAGCATGCTAAGTGAAATAAGTCCAAGGGAAAGAGAATAGTCTCATCTCACTCATCTGTAGGCCTTAAGAAAAATAAAAGACATTATTGTAATAATAACTAGAAACAAAAGAGATGTGGGTGGGAAGGATCAGCTCGCCATATGAAACTTACCACAAAAAGTGGTGAGTGCAGTTAGAGAAATAACCACACTAACAGCTATCATGATAATGTTAATGAGTGAGAGAAGTAGAAAGTCTGCCTCCAATATAGAAAGGGTGGGGAGTGGCGCTGGAGGTAAGGTGCCTGCCTTGCCTGCGCTAACCTAGGACGAATCGCGGTTCGATCTCCCGGTTCCCCATATGGTCCCCAGTGCCTACCAGAAGTGACTTCTGAGCGAATAGTCAGGAGTAACCCCTGAGCGTCACTGGGTGTGGCCCAAAAAAACAAAAAACAACAAAAAAAGAAAGGGTGGGGAGGATGAAGAGCGTGGGGCATTGGTGGTGGAAATGTTGCACTGGTGAAGGGGTTGTTCTTTTTATGACTGAAACCCAACTACAAACTTGTTTCTAATCATGGTGTCTAAATAAACATATTATTTTAAAAAATAAATTAAAGTACCTTCTTTACAAAGTACATTATTTCCATTTATCTGCTCGTTGACCATTTATTAAAATCAACTAAATCAATTTTAACACACCCTTCTTTGGTTGTGAAGAAGCTTTAGCACCCAGTGATATCACTCAGATTCCAGTAATTGTAAATCAAATGTCTTCTATCTTTTCTTTCTGGTTTTAAAGTTCTGACTAATTGTTATGATCACTGCTTTATTTACAAATTGAATTTCATTTGTTTTTACTACACAATCCCCTCTATCTTCTGTTATCTGAGTTGCACATGCAAAGAAAATAATCTGACAGTCAGAGAAATAGCTATGAAACACGATGACTTCTATGACACACCAACTTCATAGAATTTTCTGCTATGAATGGAGACCAGTTCTAAGACAGCATTATGTCAGATTAACAAGAAATTACTTGATCACTTTTTTCCATATCTTATCCTGAACTATCTTATCTAAGTAAAGAATATGTGCACAGTTCTCTTTTAAGTTGTCTGGTTCCTAAATTCTGGTCTCATTACACTATGCTAATGTTAATGCTCATCTTGCTGAAGTTGTTGCTTATTAAACCTCATACTGAAATAGTCAAAATTCTTCTGTGTTTCAGTGTCATGGTCTTTTTGTCCCCTCTTAGCTGAATCCCTTCAATATCATTTTATGTCACAGATCTTTCCCATGCCTGGAAGTCTTCCTTTTTATCTCAATCTCTCTTATGTAAAACTACAAGGAATACTTTGAAAATATGATCTCTTTGATACTTTAAAAAAGACCTGTTCACAAAGTTTCCTTTGTTTCAAAAAGAGATATGAATTTTGTGTAAATTTGAAGAAGAATTCAAGTTGTCTCAATTCCCAACCTTTGAAATAAAGACAAAATCATATGTGTGTCTAATCTTTCTTCAGAAACTTTTTAATTACATATTTTCTACATTTAGGAGAAGGAAAACAAAGGTTATGTATTATTTTATTCAGAATAAAATAAACATGTCTATATTTTATATCTGATAAATCTGACTTCCCTACCTTTGATGGCCAAACAAGGGAGGTAGGCAAAGTTAGTTTGAACAGGTCCAAATGTTGGAAAATGGCCAATTCAAGTTCTCAATATAGGCATATGGTCTTTAAGGTCACAAGAGTTTTTACAGGAAAAATAATAGGGAAATTAGTGAGTTTTTTTGTTTGTCTTTGTTTTGTTTGTTTTTGTTTTTGGGTCACACTCAGGGGTTTCTCCTGGCTCTATGCTCAGAAATCGCTCCTGGGAGGCTCAGGGGACCATATGGGATGCCTGGGTTGAACCAACTTCCTTCTACATGCAAAGCAAAATGCTTTTACCTCCATGCTATCTCTCCAGCCTGGAGCATACTCCACTGTTTATGTAAAATCTGTTTATGTTTACTCCACTGTTTATGTAAAATGATTCTGGGTAAGGGTTTTCCTCCTGTCTTTATCTTAAGCTTTTTGGGAAGTACAAAATAATGGCAACTTTCTCAACATTCTTAGTCAAACCTCCCTAGTGGAGCTGTTGTTTCTTAGTTTTAAATTCACTTCTTAGGGGCTACAGAGATAGTACATGAATAAAGCTGTTGATTTTGTATATGGCTCACATTAGTTCAATTCCTGAAATCACATAGGGTATCTTGGGCACAAAGTTAGTTAAAAATAAGCTTTAGGCACTGCTGGATATGGCCCCAAACCAATATAAATATATTAAATTCTCGATTTTTTTTATTGTAAAGAAAACAAATTTTGATTGACATATATCCATAAGTACTCGGTACAAACTAAGTTTTAAAAAGAGGAAACAGGTCAGGCTGGAGTTAGCACAGCAGTAGGACGTTTTGCCTTGCATGCAGCCAATCCATGATGGATGATGGTTCAATTTCCAGCATCCCATATAGTCACCTAAACCTTCCAGAATTTCTAAGTACAGAGCCAGGTGTAACCCCTGAGTGCCACCTGGTGTGACCCCCCCCAAACAAAACAAAACAAAACAAAAAAAAAGAGTAAATGGGTCTGATTTTCTGACATTAGTGTCAAGATGACCATATACACATTTTAGTAATTATTTAGGGGAATTCAAGCACAGTGATAGAGTGATGATGGTGAGCTCTTGGAGTACGTAGAATTTTGAGCTTATATAAAATTATATAAAACTACCCAAGCAATCAGATTTAGATGTCATTATATTCTATATTTGAGGTTTTGATCCATGCTGGTATCACACTGGTATTGTTCCTCAGTGATTTGCTCCTTTAATACTATTCTTGTTCAGTTTCACAATGTTAACACTGTTTTTGTTCCATATTGCTATATGTTTAGAAGTCCTCAGTCTTGCATGGGTGCTCATTAATATGTCCCATACAATTGCTCTCTGATGCTACTTTTAAATGTAATTTTATTGAAACCATTGTGAATTACAAAGTTCTTCATAGTTGGGTTTCAGATGTACAATGAATGAGGGCCAATTCCACTTCCAGTGTTGACCTTCCTCCCTCCATTTCCAGAGTGTATCCAATACCACCACCCTTTGTCCTCAGCCTGCAAACATGACAGGCCTATTTAAAGTTTAGATTGTTAGAGTTTGGGTCTCTTGATTCCATTGTTGTTGACTTTGGCTTGAATATTTCTGTCCATTTTTTTTATCTCCACAAATGCACCTAAGTCCTCTTAGCCCTGGCCCCCATCTTTTCATTTTGTGTTTATCCTCCTCCACTTAGTTTCTTTCTTTCTCCTTGGATTCAAGAGTGTTAAAGAAAACCACTGCATTTCTTCATGCAGCTATTTTAAAAATCACATATAAGTCATATAATTCTGTACTTATCCTTGTTCTTGGGCTTATTTCATTTAACATAATATCTTTCTGTTCCACCCATGTTGCTGCAATTGCATGATTAATTCATTACTTAACAGCTATGTAGTATTCCATTGTATATATGTACCACATCTTCATGATTCACTTGTCTGTTGTTGGGCATCTAGGTTGATTCAAAGACTTAGCTATTATTCTGAATGTTGCAATGAATAGCAGTGCGTATACATCCTTTGGGGTAAATGTTTTACTCCATGGGTGAGAAGTTTTGCTTTTCTGCCAATTTCCTTGGTACTGAAGAGAGGTCAAAAAAAAAAAAAAGTTGCGATCTCGCTGGGTATCATTATGGTGAAGAGAAAGATGCCTTATTTATGTTCCCTATTGATATGCTTCTAATCTTCATCCCTAAATTTTTAAATGGACCATAAATAGACCACTGATAGACTATAATTCGTGTAGATAAGACTTAAAACAGCCAATTATATTAATATAAATATCTGGCATTCCTCTTCACCCTCCACTTTTCACCATAACAGGGGTGTTTGAGGAACAAACAAGAGTTACATATACAGAAAATAGCTGGTAGTGAAAGAAGTCATCAGAGATTAAGTTTTTGATACGGTTCAAAGGAAAAAAAGGTGACTGAAGTTATAGCTCTGTGTTATGGGAAATGATTACATTTGTATCTAAGTAGCATAGCTTTAAGTATTGTTAAATAAACTTTGATAAAATATAGTCCTTTGTTATATTTAACACTACCATATAGTACACTTAAGAATAGTCCATAACCGTGAAAGTTTTAATGAGGAATGCTTGAATGAATAGATTTTACTTACCAGGGGAAGGAGAGATAGTATGGAAATAAGGCGTGTGGCTTGCATGCTGAAGGACCTTGGCTCTAATCCTGGCATCCCATATGGTCCCCAGAGCCTGCCAGGAGTAATTTCTGAACATAAAATCAGGAGTAACCCCTGAGCACTGCTGGGTCTGACCCAAAAATGACAAAAACACAACAACAAAAAAAGATTTTACTGTTCCCAATTAAATAAAGGAACCATTAGTTAACAAAAATAAGAAAGTATAATTATTCAGAATATGTAATAAGCAAGTTACCATCACATTTTACAATGAATAAAAATAGTTAAGTCTTCAATTCTGTATTTGGGGGTTTAGATTATGCATCTTCTAGTTATACTGATTCTGACTCAATGAATTTTCTGCAATGATCCTGTTCATGCCACTGAAAAACATGGTGTGAAAGATAGAAACAGATTAGAAACCACAGGGTTTTTTGTTTTTGTTTTGTTTTGTTTTGTTTTTTGTTGTTTTTTGTTTTTGTTTTTGTTTTTGGGTCATACTCGCCAGTGCTCAGGGGTTGCTCCTGACTCTATGCTCAGAAATCCCTCCTGGCAGGTTCGGGGGACCATAAGAGATGCTGGGATTCAAACCACCCGTCCTTCTGCATGCAAGGTAAACACCTTACCTCCAAGCTATCTCTCCTGCCCCTAGAAAGCACAGTTTTTACTTCCTCAAATTACCATAGCTTTGACATTGTTTCTGTTGATTACGCCCATTTAGCAGTAATCAAGTTAGGTAGTATCATAAATGCTTCATTGTATTCATTTTATTGAATGTTTGGAATCCATCCAAAACACTTTCTATTTTTGATCACTCCATTAAAATCACAAAAGAACATGTTCAGTGTTTAAATACTCTGCCATAACATTTTGTGCATAACAATTTTGTTACCATGGAATAACCATAGCTGAAAGAAATGAACTTTATTGTCTAGATAAGGTAATTAAGTAGAATAGTTTTTTCCATGAATAAAATTTGTATATGGTATTTGTTACTTCATGTTTATGGACTACTCTTAAGTGTACTATATGCTGGGGGTAAATATAACAAAGGACTAGAGTTTATCTAAGTTCATTTAACAATACTTTAAGCCATGCTACTCAAATACAAATGTAATAAAATTCCCAAACACTGAGCTTTCACAATGCTCTGCATGTTAATATTTTATAGATTATTAGGTAACTAAGTTCCTCCTTAGATTTATCATTTCCATTAAGACATACCTATTAGATAGACATTGGACTGTACTTGGTCAGTGGCAGGGCACGTGCCTTGCATGTACCCATACTTGGCACAGATTTATATGCTTATGTGACAAATATGAATTTTGACAAACAAAATTAATGGTAGTACCATTAATTTAGAAAATCCACTGAGCCACCAAAATAGAATTTGCATCTAATTAGTACTTTCAATTTCTATTTAACTCCATTTTTCATCAGTCTGATAGTATAAAACTTAGCTACAAGTCAAACATATAAAACTATACCTAATTTCTGTTAAGTCTTCAACATACAAAAGACAAATTCACTTTAGAATTTAATTTCTGGTGATTTTTTGTTTCATTGACTTTTCCTTCCAATTTATGCCACTGGTTCCAGTCAACAAAGATGCATTTTATGATAAGCATTCAAGTAGCATCCTTCGTTTTAAACTGGTAATAACAATGCACATTATGATGAATTTAATTTCTGTAAAAAATAGATTCAAATATATCATGTTTGAAGGCTGACTGGCTTCATAAATTAGATATCTGGGGCCAGAAAGATACTACAATGAGTAGGATGCTTATCTTGCACATGGTGTCCAGAGTTTGATTTCAAGCTCCCCAAGTGAGCCATTGAACTCTACAGGTGATACAGGAAAGCATAGAGCAAGGACTAAGACCTGAAAACTTTTGTGTGTGGCCCAAATACAATAAAAACAAGGATTAGACAACTCTCAGTTCCTCCAACTTTTATGGGTAGGATGACGTGTCAACTGTTTAGATTTAATCCTTCTATGAACATGAAATAGTTGAACACATTCTGTTGTAGAGATAGCCTACTATAGTACATAATTGATATGTGTCAATGAAAATCTGAGAAAAATAATTTCAATCTCAAATTAGGACCAACTTTAGGGGTCATCTTGGTGTCCTAAGTGAAGTTAGATTTCAAGGAAAGGCACATATGGAAAAAAGTTAAGGGTAAAACAGTAATTCAAATCCAAACTTATTTCATAAATCTGCCTTCATGGTTCACATATCTAGCTACATCATTTTAATAAAAGTTAAATGCTCTTGATAGGGTTAACTATATGCCAGCTGCATTTCAAGACACAACAGAGTAACACTTCAAATAAAGCTGAAATTCAAGTATAAGCTCATTGAAATTACTTAATTAGCAATTTAAACTTTTGAAACATAAATTGGATTATAATAGATCTCAATAGGAGGTCCTGATTTCATTCTTCATGGACAGTAATTATAATTACAAATGGAATGGCACCTAAAAGAAAAAAGACAAAGGCACTGATTTCTATTGATGACTGGTTCTGTAGGACAACTACTGAGTTTAGTGTCAGGGATCTGAATTTAATTTTAGCTCCGATACTTACTAGCTGTATGATCTTTATGAGTCTACTTTTATAATGTTCCATTCTTTTATGGTGCTGGAAACTAACATTTTGCTGAAAGCTGTCTACACTCCCGGCTCCCTGCTGGTAATATAAATGTACATTACTTCATTTTGTTTTCAGATCTGTTGGGTATTTAATATTATCTCTATTGTCTAGATTTAGAACCCAAAGGTTAAGGATATTAAATACTTTAACCAGAAACAGCAACTATTTGACATTAAAATTAGATTTCTATTTAGGACTATATGACTCTAAGATTTCTTTGATTTAAGATGAACACATTCACTGAAAGAGATAATACATGAGGTCTGCCTTGAGCAGTGAATATAGAAATGTATAGGAAATGCTTCTTTTTGACTTGAGAGATTTGATGTCCACCATACACTTTATCTTAATAAATCCTTCTTATTCTACTCTTGAATAGTGCATTATTGTACCACATATGTCCCTTTCAATGCATAGGGAAAAGAATTTCATCTATTGACACATGCAAATCTTTGGCAGGCTTCTCTCTTTGACCTTGTCTCTCTTACTGACCTACACTGAGCATGTAATGTGACAGGAATTAATATCTATCAGGACAATGCCCAAATAGTGAATGATGGACATAGATATGTAGTCTACTTCTTTCATCTCTTGGCTGGATAAATCTGTGCCATGCTCTGTACTTTTCTTTGAATTTCAAACTAGATAAAACTTTTTCTAGTTATCCTGGAAACTGAATTATCTGACATGATTTATTTTTCTCTTTCTCCTTTCTTTCTTTCCTCCCTCGTTTACCTACTAAAATGGGTAATTTTTTCTGCCTTCCTATGATCTTTATGCCTCTGTGAGTCTATTAAACTAGACAGATATTTTTAGACAATGCAATGAGTATAATTCGAGGTTGTAAAACATAAAGTCCCTTGTTGAACTAGAGTTTGCAACATTAACAGTCATAAGATAGTAAATCATATAAAAACAAAAGTACTTTATTATTAAAATAATGTATGATGATGCTCTATGAGACCCTACTAGCAGTACTGTTTAGAATTATTTAACTATCATTTCAGTCTCAATAAGTTTTGAACAGGTAATCTCCCATTGTTACTACTCTAGATTCTGTGACTTCTAGAAAATGTGGAATAGGCAGCAGAAGAAAAGAATTATCTTTGAGCTTAATATCCTGGTAGGAGAAAAAAGATGAGTGTCTGAATTGGACAAGAAAGATAGTATATCAGGTAAGGTACTTGCTTTAAAGCAACAGACCTCTCACATTTTACCCTTAGCACCTGGTGTTGTCCCTTGAGCATTGCCTGGAGTGATTCCTGAATGAAGACATAACAGAAAGTTCTGAGCGCCTTGTTGTGTGATCATAAACCAGAAATAAAATGAAAGTGGCTGGATTATTCATGCAATTTTTCCTTCTCACCAATGAGATTTTTCAATCTCCAAAGCAAACTAAGATAAAGATAAATGAAAGGTTTTGGATTCACTGATATCCATCTATAAGAAAGTAAAAATGTAATATGTGGGGAAACATGTTTCTACTATGTATCCAAAAAGATAAGATCCTTTGACATGCAAGACACAACTTGAATATCGGTTAAGATGTCAACATTTGTCACCTAACCTTTTTCAGCTCTTATCAATTGATCAGTCTTTTTTTAAGAAACTAAAACCAAGTCTAACAATGAATAACAACAAAGAACTATTTACAGATTCGCAAACGTCAAAAGGTGAAAATGACAAGACATGCCAGAACCGAATGACAGAGATATGTGAGCAACAGATAACCCAAACTCAATTACATATTAATTATAATGTATTTGTATTTTCAATTTCACATACACACACACTCGTAATATTACAGTTTACAATTTCTGGGGCAATTGAGAGAAGCAACCAAATATAGCTCTAGTATGGGTGGTGCCTTGGCTCCAAGAAATCACCACTACACTCTTCTCTCTTTCCTAAACTATTCTTTTTTTTTGGTTTTTGGGTCACACGCGGCAGTGCTCAGGGGTTAGTCCTGGCTCCATGCTCAGAAATTGCTCCTGGCAGGCACGGGGGACCATATGGGGCACCGGGATTCGAACCGATGACCTTTTGCATGAAAGGCAAACGCCTTACCTCCATGCTATCTCCTGGGCCCCTCCTAAACTATTCTATCTTCAACTAATTCACCTTATGTAACTATGCAACCTAATAATTGCTAAGAAAAAATATACTTTTTCCTCTCTTTCAAACATGATTTTTTACTACTGGTAAAGAAATCCCTTTTTGATACCAGGTATATGGATACACAAATCAGTGTTTACTGTGAGCATATCATTAAAATAATGATTTTGAAATAATCCCACATTGAGTTATGTGATGCCTTATAGAGTTAAACCTTCAGTTAAAAATTACATCCCCCCCCCCCCAAAAAATTACATCCCAGGGGCAGGAGAGATAGTACAATGGATAGGGCATTTGTCTTGCATGTGGCCAGCCAGGGTTCAACCCTGTCAGTGTATATGGTCCCCAAAGCATTGCCAGGAGAAATTCCTCAGTGCTGAGCCAAGAGTGATTTCTAAACATAACTGGGTATGGTCCACAGATGGAAAATAAATTAATGAAAATTTAAAATTAAAATAACAAACTGCACTGTGGAGGATACTTGCATTCTAGTTCTTAACTGTGTACTTTTATTTGAATAAATTGCTTAATGTACTGTATTTATTTGACTCACATTTGCACTTTTGCCTCCTGCAGTGAAACCAAGAATCCGGAGTCTTATAAACCATGGCAGAGCAATATCTTTGTTTCTGACTCAGTTTTCTTTTCTTTTTTTTTTAAATATATTTTATTTAAACACCTTGATTACATACATGATTGTGTTTGGGTTTCAGTCATGTAAAGAACACCACCCATAACCAGCGCAATGTTCTCTGACTCAGTTTTCATATAAAAATATTATTATGGCCAGAGAATTAGCAGAGCCTTAGGACATTTGCCTAGCATGCAGCTGATCGGATGGAAAGTGGTTCAAAACTGGGCATCTCATATGCTCCTCTGAGCCTGCCAGAAGAGATTTCTGAGTGCAGAGCCAGGTGAAACCCCTGAGAGCTGCCAGTTTGACCCCCAAAACCAAGTGATATTAATAATAATAATACATGATACTTTGTTTTCATTAGATAATATGTCAAATAAAATATTAGGATCTTATAAAAATTGAACTATCATATTCTCAAAGTTTTCACTATTTGAGTTTTCTTGTTTGATTGTTTTGTTCTTTTTATTTAGATGTAACATGTGGGGATTGAACTCTATCCTAGCTCAAGGCAAGTACCTGCCTTATCACAGCAGCAATAAGGTTGCTTGTACTACACATGGCTGATTGGGTTTGTTTGAACCCCAGCACCCAAAATGATCCCATGAGTCTCACCAGGATTGATTCAGGAACAGAGAGCCAGAAATGTGTCCCCCAAAAAGAAAAAAAATATGGTAGAAATGGGGAAACTACATTGACAGGGCAACCTGTAATACAAAACACTAATCTATAATATTTTGTATCATCACTCTTCTATCTAAAGTATTATGAAATCGTAAGAGAGGCCAGAGCGGTGGCACAGCAGTAGGGTGTTTGCCTTGCATGTGGCTGAAGTAGGCTGACCATGTGAGACACCAGGGGATTGTCCTATCTGGTCCCCCAAGTCAGCAGTAATTTCTCAGCACACATCCAAAAGTAGTAATCCCTGAGTGTTAACGGGTGTGGTCCCCCAAAAGAAAGAAAATTGTAAGAATTGTTGTATAATTTTAAAATGTGCACAAGTTCTATAACAAGAGTCAAAATAATTTAGGGAAACAGAATATAGGGCGTTAGGCTCATTGCAAGGAATAATGCATTTGATGATATAATAAATATTTTTGATAAATTAGATATTCTACAAGTAGCAAATTATAATATAAATGATTTTAATTTTTTGCTTGGCTAACAAGAACAAAATTGTAATTTTAATTCACAGCATCAAATATTCTATTTAATTTGCTCTTCTCTATACTTCTCCCTTTTTTTTGCAAAAATAAAGCTAGAAAGCACTTCAAGAAACAAAAATCATGCAATCCAAGTATAAAAGTTTATGGTTTTGTTTTTGGTTTGCTTTTGGTTTTTAAACCACACTCAGCAAAACTGGCTCTGCTTTCAGAAATCACTTCTTGCAGGCTCTTGGGACCATATGGGATACCAGGGCTCAAAACCAGATAGAGTTTGTAAAACAATTGGATGCCAGGTCTCAAACCCAGATTGTCAAACAGACCTACCCCCTGTGCTACTGCTCCAGCCTCTAAATGTTTGAAAATATGAGAATCAATTTAAAAATCACTTAAACCCTTTCCATTTCCTGAGACTCTGCCATAGGAGTTTACAGACATGGGAGTTAGGTACTCATTCTGTTCTTTGTCTTCATAGTTCTTTCATTTCTACAGGACAGAAAGATGTCTGTGGAAATAGTAACATCTATCTGTGAAGAGATTCATTAAAGGGCAGCTTCAGTCTCCTGGT
>PVKC010022106.1:0-17833 GCA_004027635.1 Crocidura indochinensis
CTTGGTGTACTCTAGACTCAGTGCTTAAATGTCATTCCCATGATGCTTAGGGGACTGTGTAGTGCCAGAGATAGAATCCAGGTCTCTTACATTCAGAACATGTTTTTGAGTTATGCTCCCAACCTAAGAGGGAAAATTATCAAAGTGATGTTCTTGAGCAAGCAAGGGATCAGTCTTAGTTCATCCACAAGAAGAATGTACTCAGGGGTTATGGATACTGGTGCTGAGAGAAAGGTGTGAAAACATAAAGGTGTTTGCATATACACAAGCATACATACTGATACTTCCACATATCCACTTTTACACACACACAGAGGGACTTGCAGGGGTTCTTTGCTTCAAATGACCAGCAAAGTAAGTAGAAACAGAGAGAATGAGGAGGAAGAAGGTGCTTAGAGGTTTGAGTAACAGAGAGAAGAAATGAGCAGAAATGGAGAGTGGAAGTGTGGAGGAACCAAAGTAATTCCAAGCATCATGAAGGGCCCAGGTGTGTGTGTCCTATTGTCATAAATGGAAAGTGAGACTCATCAACAGGCTCTTTTTCTCCAGTTAGTTTAGCCACCAGGTATAATAAGCTTAGGGCAGGAAAAGCCTCATTTAAAAACAAAGATTGTTGTTGTGCAAAGAGAATGTGAAAAAGTTGAAGCTATATAATGGAGTCATTTACCAACATTAGAGAACGAGAGAAGTTAATATATAGGCTAACAGGAGCAGGCAAAAGGAACAAAAAAATTGTGGCAAATACCAAATATACAGTTTTATTATACCATTCCTTCTTAAAGTTCACAGATAAAAAAATTGATTTAGAGAGAGCTAAATTTAACTATAGATCACCGTAGATACTGAAAGAACCCAAAAATGGGAAAACATTGCTGATTTTTTGAGATTATGCAATAGGCAAGAAATCTGCCCAATTTTGCATTTATTTACATGATTAGTTGTATTTGCTATTTAAAAGAATTTAATATATGTATAAATAATATATATTTACATACTGTGCAACTGTATATAATGTCTTACCTATCTCTGGAAAGCTTTACTCAAAAGAAACACTTTGAGTGTCATTGTTTCAGACATTTATAATAATGTAATTGGTATTACAAGTTTAGAGAAAGAATTTTCAGTTTGAGGTGAGCACTGAAAGGGAAGCATAGAGTAAGTTTGCTCCTGGAATAACTCTTTAGTTGCATTTGTCACTGTTGATCAAGACCCCCAGAGAGAATGTGTTGTTTGACAGTTGCTAAAAATGGCAATGTCAGAGAGTCTTTGAGATCATCATTAATTCATTCATTCTTCCTATTTGGCATTAGGAAGCATCATGATCATGTGAGTTTGGTTTAGAAATACTTCCTCCCAGTCTGTGCATTTACCTTCTTTATTGCCTTTCTTCACACTTCAAAATTAGCTGGTTTCTAATGATGGCATTGTAAAGTTGGCAGGAATATCAGAGGTTATCTATTTTTATCTCTGGAGGAATAAATACCTCCCTTTCTTTTTCCTAGCATTGTATTTCTTTTTCTTTTTTTAACATAATCACTTTATTTAAGCATCGTGGTTACAAAATTGTTCATGATTGCGTTTCAGTCATACAATCTCGCCTTGTGTTTCATGTCTCTGATTCTCCACCTCAGTTAGATACATGACAATAGCATATCATGCATTCACTCCCAACTTAGTTTCATTCTGAAGCCTTTTGAGTTAAAGTCTGTAACTTATTACCCATTAGTTCTGATTTTGCCCTTTAGTGTTACACATAATGACTCCAATATCTCTTGTGGCAGCTGTTTAAATATTGAAAAGGCCATATTCTCCTATTCTCTTCTTGGTTTGACCTCATCCTTTGTACTTCCCTCGGCTGTGTTGTGGCAACATTTCAGACTTCTTCACATCTGGAACACTTCTGAAGAGAAGTTTCTGTTGGTCAGTGTTCAGCTTGGAGATGGCCCAGAATTAGGAGAGCTTTGAGTTTTATGTAATCAAAATGGGGCAAATGCAATCCCTATCTCCATGCTCAGGGTAATAGTTCAGCAGGTAGGGTACTTGACTTGCATGTGGCCAATTTGATCCTCGGCATCCTATATGGTTCCTCCGGAGCACACCCAGGAGTAACCCCTAAGCATCACTGGGTGTGGTCCAAAAAATTTTTAAAAAAATTCAATCCCTCTTTCCTTGTTTCAGGAGACAGACATCAACCTGTATTAAGCAAGTCTCTTCGAAAGCAATAGAAACTTCTCAGTTTCCAGTAGGGAAACATGAGCATAGTTCCAAGTGGACAACTTTAAATAGCATGATTTGGATATTAAAAAAATGTCCTAAATTATTGGGGAACAATGTAGGGGAAGTGGTTACTTCCCTAGGCTGTGATACCACCAGACTACTTTGAATCAAGACTAAGATATGTTCTTTTAACCTGATCATGAAGTGTGAAATTTGCCATTACTTTTTCAAAATCTGATGACTGGAGTTTTTGTTTGTTTGTTTGTTTGTAAGACAAAAATCCATTTTTATTCATCTCATTACCCATAGTTTTATCACTTCCTTTTTCTGAAAATTTACCTTTACTTTTTCAAACTCTGATGACTGATTTTTTGTTTGTTTGTTTGTTTGTTTGAAGACAAGAATCTAACTGTTCTTATTCATATCATTACCCATAGTTTTCTCATTTCCTTTTTCTGATAATATAATCTGTCATTTCAGCTACTTAGGTTGCTTCCACTCTCAGCCCCACCAATCCACATTCTAAATCCAAACTGCTACCCACACTAGTCTTGCATTTTTCATTTGCCTTTTTGCAGACAATTGTGCATATAGTAAAGGAGACCCACAGACCAGTGAAGTACTTCTGAAAGAATCAGGTATCTGAAAATAGAGCAAGGTGTCAAATTGCAAGGAAGAATGGGAGCCTGGGAGAGATCTGGTGACCTCCTTTGTGGGTAGAAAGGTTGTAAGTAAGAGAGTTTACTCAGGTCAAGAACTTCCATTCTCCTGTACGTGTTATCTTTCCTGGGTTTTCAAAGATTGTGTGTCCAGAGGAAAGCATTTGATGAGCTCTTCTTCATTCACAGCTGGCACTGTGAACCAGAAGAAAGGACCTCAGTAGAGCTAAAGATATACTGCTTACAAGAGTAAAATAAAAATGTATTCAGCTAACGCTGCATTCAACATCAAGGCAAAGTGTTCAAAATGTTCTTCCTTCTGGATTCTCTTTTTTCTCCTTTATTTTTAAATATTGATTGATTGGTTAGTTGGTTGGTATCTGGACCACACCCAGCAGCGCTCAGGGTTTACTTCTGGCTCTGCACTCAGAAATCACCCCTGGCAGGCTGGGGGACTATCTGGGATGCTGGGAATCAAACCTGGTCCCTCCTGGGTCGACCGCAAGCAAGACAAACGCCCTGCCGCTGTGCTCTCTGGACCCATCTTCTTTCCCTTGAGAGAAAATGTTCACTAGGATGCTGTTTTGGGGATCCTGTTACTTGGACTCCTAGTGCTTGTACTTTTCCTTGGCAGCAAAGCATGTGTCCCCTTATATACTCAGAATATGGTGTGACTGCTCATGGAAACCAAAGTACTGAAGAATGAACAGCTTGCCTGTCTAATAAAATGTGACATTTGAACTTGAAGAAGTGATACGGAAAAATCAACATAAAATAACTAGAAAAAAAAGCGGTACCAATCTCAAGTCTCAAGTTTGGACTGTGTTTGTTTGCTAGCAATGAACATTATAGACATTATAGTGGCTCCAATAAATTAGAGCGGTGGCACAGCGGTAGGACATTTGCCTTGCATGTGGCTGACCTAGGACTGAAGAAGCGGTTCGATTCCCCGGTGTCCCATATGGTCCCCCAAGCCAGGAGCGATTTCTGAAAGCAGAGCCAGGAGTAATCCCTGAGCATCACTGGGTGTGGCCCAAAAACCAAAAAATAAATAAATAACTAAATTGAATCTTATTCATAAAACTAGTCCAAAGTTATCCAGGGCCAATCTGATTGCCCCTCATTGGAGACTCTCATCTTTTGATTTTTCTTTCTACAACTACATCTATATTAACCATGTCCTATATTACTTAATTGTGTGATATATTGATTTGAGCTAAAATCATTGTGTTTTCTTTACATTTCTTTAATTTTGAAATGTTCATTGTAGCTTAGGTAACATGGTTACAATAGTGTTAACTTTTAAGGTTTTGTTGTTAAAAGTTAATGTACCTTAACAACCACCGAAGTGCTCACTTCCACCATTCTTTGTGTCACTATTTGTCTATCTCTTTCTTCTCGATCCCCCCAAACCCACCACCTGGGGGTCTCTGTTCTGTTATCAAAAGTTAATGTATGTTATCATTCTATATTGTCTATTCCTTGTTCTGTTTCTCTATATTTTACAAATGAGTAAGATCATCTGTCCTCCCTGTGTCTTATTTCACTTACCACAATGCCTTCTAGTTCCAGAGTAAATTCTGCAATTTACTCTTCTCATTGTTGCTATGCAATTTTCTAAACTTACCTGTTTTGGGACAAAAAAAAATGAAACCCACTCTTAGGACAGTAAAAGAGCAGCATGGGAGACACAAAAGGGAATTTTAACTCCTTTTTAAAGGACTCTACTTGATGTTTGTCCACCCACTTCCACTTACATTTCCTTGGTCAGAATGTAACAGACCCCTAAACAGACTGGATAATCTAATCTTTGACTGGACTCTGTACCATCCTGAATAAAATAGAATTTTATTGATGGGGAAAAAAAGAAAGAGACTGAAGAAAAGGATCAAGTAGACATTTGTGTGCCATGTCAAGAAGAAATTATTTGAGATAAAGGAAAGCAAAAATTAGACAAGAATATCTCTGAGCCAGAATTCCATGTAGTAAGAATTTCAGAAGATGACAGAAAGTCTAAACGTGTTGACCTCAGAAATCTTTACTTTTTTTTTTGGCCTAGTTCTTTCCATAAAAAGATAGGAGTATAAGCTGCCTATGAGATTAAGTTGGACATATTGGGACTTAGGGTACTCACTTCTTACAGCTATTACCCTTATTGCACCAATAAACACTGGGTGTTTCAGATAATTTTATTTGCTGCAAGAAAGGCAAGTTAACTCCTGCTATGTCTTTCTGTGCAGATACTTGAAAAAAATCAATTCATCCAACCCTTTTTCAAAATATCATTTAAATTAAATGTGCGAGATACTTAATGTCAAGAGCAAGACAATTTTATAAAAAGGGAATTATGCAATTTACTCTTCTCATTGTTGCTATGAAATTTTTTAAACTTGCCTAGTTTGGGGGGAGGTATAAAACCCACTTATAGGAAATTTCCCAGCTATTCTGAGGACATAGGAGATATTTGCCCTCTCTATATATATTTCAAATAAGAAAGAAAATATAGGGGCCAGAGAGATAGCATGAAGGCAGTGTGTTTGCCTTGCATGCAGAAGGTTGGTGGTTCAAAATCCGGCATCCTATATGGTCCCCTGAGCCTGCTGGGAGCGATTTCTGAGCATAGAGCTAGGAGTAACCCCTGGCGCAGCTGGGTGTGATCCAAAAACCAAAAACCAAAAAAAAAAAAGGAAGAAAGAAAGAAAATATAATAGGTTTATAAATTCATTCATAAATCCAGTCTTCAAAATAAGAAGTGTAAAGCCTGAACTGAGTATCCAAGACCTTTCTAGTGCTTTTAACTTCATGTGTTAAAGGGGTCTGTCCGCAAACAATGTCATCTTAATCAACTAATTAATTTTAAAAAAGAACTTTAAAAATTAATTTTAATTTTTAATTTAAATTTTGAAAAGAAATTACTTACCTTTGAGGCTTTTTGAAATATTGATTTCTGACATCTATTTTCTGAGATAATCCTAAAATTCTTTGGTGGTGGCATGGGATACACTCTGGGAACATTGGTGGAGGGAGGTTGACACTGGGTGGTGGGATTGACCTTTGAAATATTATATGTCAGAAACCCAATTATGAAGAACAATGGTTTCAACAAAATATTAAAAATAATCAATAAAATCCTTTAGTGAAATGGAAATGATTATGGTAGGTCCTTTAGAAATATTATAGTGAGTATATTGCTATATGTTAATATATTTTAATACTATAGATTAAAATATATCTGTCTAAGCAAGTGAGGAATATATTGATAGTCACTCTGAAGACTGCCTTTGTACAAGAATTGAATTTTATCTAGAAAGATGGATCCATCTGATATTAGTATAATTTTAGGGTGAGACTCTCTTAATCACTGCTTAATTTCTTCTTTTGTTCATCATGAACAAGTTTATTTTTTAATTCAAAGTGATTCGATACAAAGTAATAATAACAAAAACAATAATATTAATAGCAAATAATCTGCATCATTGACTCTCCTGATTTTTGGGTCTTTGGATGGGAACTGTACAGTAAGTTTTTCCCAAGTTGGACTCTCAGCCTCCGTAATCATGAGAGTCAGTGTCTTACAATGACAAATAATTATATTCATCAATATGGAGAGATATGCATAATATGTATTATATTTATACCATGTTTATTTATTTTTATTTTATCTTCTTCACTGCTTAATTTCTATGCCTTTTTATTTACTTTGCCATTCAGATCGAACTGGCTCAAAAGCCCTGATGCTGATTCTGACCAGCTATTCCGCATGGTGGCAGAGGTCTTCATCCTATGGTGCAAATCTCACGTAAGGACACATGTGGGTGCTGGACTTGGGAGTTGCTATGAAAGGGACGGACCTGAGAAAACAGGCCCTGGTAATGTTTGCTTCTTTCCCACCCCACTTAGAACTTCAAGAGGGAAGAGCAAAATTTTGTGATTCAGAATGAAATTAATAATTTGGCGTTTTTAACTGGAGACAGCAAAAGCAAGATGTCAAAAGTAAGTCCTTACAAATCAATTCCAAAGATCTTTTCTACATTGTCTCTTGGACAAAAAAAAAAATCTTCATTGTTATTCTTTGAGAATGAGCCAGGAGAAACTGTTCTCAAATAAGCATGGGCATCACATTTTATGATTAAATAGCTGCTTGTATGTCAAATTTTTTTGAGTTTTAAGACTTAAGACATTCGAGAGGTCTCCACAACAAAGGCTGCTGTTGGTTGTGTTAACAAAAGACTTGTTTTCCTCTTCTGGAACATCCATTATTGCTGTGGAACAGACCTCTTAATGTCTTCTCTTTATTTTCCATGTGATGTGCATTCTGAAATCCAAACAGTTTTCCATCTTCCTGAAGAAAATGTTTGAACCAGGGCAAGCATACCAAATACCTGTATGATTTGAAGAAAGAAAAGAACAAAATGCTTATGGTGAATAGTGTAGTAAGAATACAGGAAGGGGGAGGGGAGGGGAAAAATACAGGAAGGGAACTTGTCTCTCAGCTACTCCTGTCAGCTCTGCACTTTGAGGCTTTGCTGTTTTGACTGGAGAGAATGCTCAGACACACTCCCACTGATGTACACAAAGCAAGACACTTTCATTTGGTGTCAGTTGGAGCTACTAGAACTCTTTCCTGCGAAGTGTGCCTAGTGAAATTTGACTGTGTGTGTCAAATATCAAGACAGAACACCTGAGATCTGCATCTCTCATTGCTACCTTTGAGGAATGTGATGGTGCAGTGTGCATGGGGGGGGGGGGCTCAGTAGTGAAAATCATTTCTGGAAAGATGACAGCCATGAATTCATAGCACAGCCTTTGGGGAGGCATCTTTCCAAATCATTCTTTGGTATAGAGGCCTGTGTATGTGGAACTGTAGACAAGAAACTGGTATGACATCCAAAATGAAAACTTGAGCACCCCAAATTTTACCCAAATAAAAGGCTAGCTCTGGTCAGCTGCCATCACTCAGGAACTTTCCATTTCTTCAGTCTTTTAGTCAGATTATATCTAACACTTCTTCCACCAGCTAAAAATTGACTCCTGGAGTTTAGAATCCTTCTAGATGAAGTTTTATGAGTTGAAATTGTATGCATACAAAGTAGAGATCGCAGGGGTAGATCTTCACATTCAATAAGAATCCTTGATACAAAGGAACCTTACTTTGAATCCTTTTGTATATAGATCATTTTTATTTTTTTCAAACATTAATTTTTGAATGTTAAAATTTTACATTTGCAAAATATTTTCTGCTCCTAATAAGAACACAAGGTAGAATTTTTTAGACTCATACTCTGGACTTCTCTTACAGCCATCACAGACTCTCCTTGGATCCCATCCAATTAGAGAATGTCATTGAATTCCAGCTTTCATATTACCTTCAGCTTGAGGTAGATATATTGACTCAGAACTGACAAATCTAGTATACACTGCAATTATCAAGAGTTGGAATCAAAGCTGTGTAAATGACTGAGACAGGATATGAATCAGACAAGTCCAGAAATGGCAAGGACACCTCAACCCTCCAGTGATAAGTAGATACTTGTATTCGTATTTATACATGGAAAGAGATGAGGTGACAAAGAACGGCACTTCAAAACTACTAACAAACTAACCTGACATTTTACCCATTCACATCACTGAATGAGAAAAGGATTGTTTGTTTTGTCAGAGGAAGGTCATATTTAGAATCTGCACATCAACCCTGTTGCTGAACTTAGACTAGAGGAGAAAATTGCTTGTTTCATTCCCATTGACATTGTATTCCAAAGTCACATGAAATAAGTTCAAAGCTATAGGGTAATCTATGTAAGAACACACTTTAAGTACTGCATAATATTTTCCATACTTCTCTTGGTAACAAATATTTATACTTTTCGATTGCTTTAACTGAAGAACCAAGTGTAGTAAGAAATTGGACAAGGAGCAGAAAGGAAGTTAAGTCCTACCCTTGGTTAAACTGTCGACTGGATCTAGCACCTTGCATTATTTATCCATTGGGTTCCAATTTATCAGTCTATGAAATGAACCTGAGCTTATTCCTTGACTTCTCCCATATCTACAAGGATGCTTTATTTAAAAATCAGATTTAAAATCAACTTGCAGGCTAGAATGATATTCTATAAAGGGAGTACATAAATTCAGACAGAAATATCAAACCTTCTGTCAACAATTAACCCAGAGCTATTCTGGTGGTTTTGGGATGTTGAAACTCATTGAGAGGCCAGGGGCAAGCTATTCTGTCTTATTATCAGTGGATTTTCTCGTTGCCTTGGCCTCTTTGATATTAGAGTTGCTCTCTCCTACCAGATCTGAATGGCTAGCTGTCACCTGTGCTCGCTTTAATCTCCACTTTTAATTAAATTCTGGTTTGTATCAATGAAATTGACCTTCATATGACAGCCATTGCACAGGTACAAATCCTGGAATGCTGCATGTCCAACCCCCACATACTGCACTTGCCAATGGAAAGAGAGCAGAGAAAAAAATATATACAGTGGGCCACACTGTTGCAACTTGATTTACTGAAGGTCACTTCAAAGATGTGTTGTTTTTCTGGCAGTTACTGTCTATATTTTGGGGAGTGCTCATTGTATATTTTGCTTATATGACACCAGTTTGCAAATATGTGTTAAGCTATACATAACTAAGCTGAGAAAATATTTTTTATTTTGTTTTTAAAACTTGTTTTGTTTTCTGGAAAAATGGCAGCAGCTTCCTCGGAGGGCAATGGTAAGTTAGAACACATTTAGCCCAAGAAATGCCAGTTCCTTGACCAAGTTTATAAATAATAAAAGAATTATGATGTAGGAAATTGTAGAGTTGTGTCATTGATTAAAGCGGAGTAGGGGTTCAGTATACTGGAAAAGGACAGGGGAGTGCTTAGGAGGAACCTTGGTGTTTTTTTCTTTTAAGAATTACAGAAATTGCGGCCGGAGAGATAGCATGGAGGTAAGGCATTTGCCTTTCATGCAAAAGGTCAGTGGTTCGAATCCTGGCATCCCATATGGTCCCCCGAGACTGCCAGGAGCGATCTCTGAGCATAAAGCCAGGAGGAACCCCTGAGCACTACTGGGTGTGACCCCAAAACTAAAAAAAAAAAAGAATTACAGAAATTTAGAAGTACATGTCTAAGTTTTCTTCTTACTCCAATGCACCCTATTGCTCACACTCATCTCTCATTTCTGCTACTCACAGGTTTTCCCACTTTCATTTATTCCCTTTGTGTTTGCATTTATGTAGCTTATGTGTTCTCATCTCCAGCTCTCTCTCTCTTTCAATCTTTCATCTCTTGATCTGTTTCTACCTGTCTCTCAATCTTTCTCTACCTCTCCATTTCTGTATTTTCTCCCCTCTCTGTCTCCCTGCCTCCCCTACCATCACCTTTTTCTTTCTTTCCCCATCTTCTTTCCCTCTCCTTATTGCTCTCAATCTTAAACTGGTTTCTGGAAATTTACCTTTTCCTTTAGCAACTAATATTGGCTTGATCTGTCTGTTGCTCTCCAACCTTCTCCTTGGGTACAGCTTCTCATGACTCATGTTTGACTTTGTTTAGAAGCACTTCTAGTATTATGTGTTAGCAATCTGTGAAGAATATAATCAAATTAGATTTCATCATGTGTAAGAGCCTTTGCTTTAAGCTATATTTTAAGATCACAGCATAAAAAGAGGAAATGCGCATCTTTGATTTCAACCTATCCTAGATAGTCTTTAAGTACTTTCCATTTTTTTTTGTAAACCTTTTAGTAGAAGTACAAATCTGCCTGCTTGGTTCTCCCTCTTTGTAATCACAACTTCTCTGGGATATAATAATGTGGTGGGTGGAGGAAAGGGGGTAAAAATAGAATCTTTGTTACATGACAGATTATCAGCAGCCCTTCCAGGTGAAAGGAAGGTGGGGAGGAGAAAGACTTCAGACCTAAAGAGTCTTTCTGGGTGACCCAATCTAAAGACCACCTAGATGTCCACACTCTATGAAGGCCAGATTCTGGAATTACCTTGCCCCAAGTATGCATTGCTTGGGTGAAAGTCATCAAGATCAAATTAACCTCCATCCTAATCTTCCACTCACTCTCCATACCATGCTCAATTGATTGGTCAAGTTTCTGATGTGTTGGATGAGAAAAGGGGCTAGCAACTATAACTAACATGTGTTACCTAAAGCCTTGGACCCCTGCTTTTACTGACTCTTCTTGTTTCTTTTCTCTTGTCTTTCCACACAGGCCATGCAAGTAAAGGTACAGGTCAATGCATGATGTGTCTTTTCTGTCCTAGTAGTAGAAGTTCCAAGCTCTGACTCCCCTTTACACTGTGATCACCATGGGGGTAGTACAAAATGTATTTTCTTACTTAAAATACCCATGACTGATCCAGGGATGACAACTGCCTGTCAAAAAGTAAATGTATGTCTACCTACTGTTGAGTGGAGAAGCCAGCTAACTTTACCCTAACAGAGGTCTCCTTGCAATTTCTGCTGCCTTTCTCAACTTCCCACTCTGCAGCTAGCACATCAACAGAAATAGGGATGCCAGCAGGGCTTAGGAATTCAGAAGACTTCTGAGCCACATGGGGTCAGATTCTTATTTGCTCCCAGTGGTTCCCACCTTGTCACATGAAATTTGCTCTCCCTCTTAGGCAAGGCTCCTGTGACAGGGTTTTTTTTTAAGGACTAAACTCCAGGATTCAAAATAAACAATGGAACAAGATTCAAGTTACCCACATAAGTTAAGAGTTGGAAATACATCTGTATATTATGTCTTTGATATGTGACAGAGAAAGTGAGGTGCAGGAAGGAGGCTGCAGGCAGCTCTCATCAGAAATGGGAAATGGTGCAGAGGTCAACCAGACTTTGATCTAAATATTGACACATACTTAACATGTGACATTGGAAATAATCACTTACTTTCGTGAACATCCATCTTGTTATCCATCAGTTTCATGCTGATATCAAGAACTTCCATCAGTTATCAAGCAGACTTGTTCACATCTCAGTTGTTGGATTAGAAATGTTTTGTTTAATAAAAACATTATAATCATGTCCTAAATATACCATTTACTCTTTGACCAGCTTAAGACTGGCCAAAGCACAGAGCAAGAAATTATTTACATTGTACATTTTTCATACTTATTCCGCTAGAAAATACATATATTCCTATTTTCATTCTACATGTTCATATGCACAATTCCTCCCCCATATGTCCACAAAATTAGCTCTTTTCCTTTATAGAGGATCTAAAATTTGAGTTTAATTTAGATGACAATTTAGACTCAAAGTTACCATTAGGCACTACCTTTAGAAATCTGTTGCTGATGGCAGAGCATGTAAGGATACTAGAAGACCCTCAAAGATAATTACGGCTCTCAAGGTCTTCACATAAACCAACTTTCACTTTCTGCTCTGCTCTGGAACACATGATGTCTTTTTCTTAGCTTCCATCTCCCCATCCTCATGCCCCACACACAAAGCCCATGATTCACCCATGATTCTTTCACTGCTGTCCTACTATTTTGGAGCACTGAGCATAAGGTGTCTCTGCACCCTCATGGGGAGGATACCTTTAATTAACTTACCAGTAGAAATTTCTACTAGTCTTTGCCTAGACTAAATTTTTCAGCCCAGGGACTTTGATGGGCCCCTTGAAGGTGCAAGCAATCTTAAGTTGGGTGCCATATAAAAGGAAAGGGAGCATTAGTTTTATGAACCATTTGTATCCTTTAGAAAATAATTTAAAGTAATTAAAGTTGACCAGTTCCAACTCTTACCCAACCTCCTATCTCTCAAAATATATTCTTTTCCATCCCAGAGGCATTTCCAAGTTTCTTTCATTCTTATTTTTAGAGAGGTCTGCTTCCAACTCCTTTGCCTGCCTATTGTCACAAACCATGACTCTACTCCCTTGTTCATGAAAACACTCCATGCGGACCCCATAAAGTAAAGCTCTGCTTCTCTTTCCCTTGTGATCTGTGGCTCTGGTTTTGCCCCCCACCAGCTCTTCCACACTTCAAGTGTCACTGAAGTTCATAAGTGAGGGCCTGTGAAGGCAACAACTAAACTGACAGACTTGCCATTCTCTTGCATCCTCGTGGTTTCACTCAACATCCCTGTAGCCAATCCCCCAAACAGTCCTTACCTTGTAAGAATTGGCACTGCCTCCACAGAAAGGCTGAGCAAGATGCCAGTGCTCCAAAATACTAACTTCAGCCCCAGATCAAAGAGGGCATCCTTCTCTGGCAAATGCTCGGTCATATGTTTGCCAGCACCCCAGCCTCAGAAGTCTCCATTCTTTCCTGAAGTCATGTTGTCTTTTTGGAGAAACACCAGTTATTCATTCATGTGGTCCAGGAGCAAGCAGGCACTGGAGGTGTCTGTGATGTGCGTCTGTCTCCATGGTTGTGTGTGCATGCTCACAAGCAGAGAGTGCAAGGTGGGCCTGGTCTTCTATGGCCACCAAGTTGTCTTTGTTGAACTTTGTTGCTCCTTTTACTGTCCTTTGATATGTAGTAGGGCCCAGCGGGTTCTGACAGTGCCTACGAGGCAGGCTGTCTCTGAGGGGAGGCGGTGTACTTCAGAGACTCACTGCACCACTGTTTATTTCAACCTCATCTCCTAGTCTGGAGGACAGGACCAGGAGCGGAAGAAGACCAAGCGGCGGGGAGACTTATATTCCATCCAGACTTCCCTCATTGTGGCTGCACTCAAGAAGATGCTGCCCATCGGTTTAAACATGTGTACTCCCGGTGACCAGGAACTTATCTCCCTTGCAAAGTCACGATACGGTTACGTAAGTCGTTACCTATTCTGGCTGTGCATGTAATAGGGGTGCTGACTGGTGCCAGGGTCAGGAAGTCTTCCTGCAGGGGAGGACTGGGGTAGTTAGGAACATGCACAGACACAACACAGCCCCACTTTAAGCATTAAGGGGACAAGGCTGTCATGTCTCTTCTTTGTTTCTTGGGACAAAGATCCCAGCAAAACTGGCCCTGAACTCTCCATGCATCTGTGTACCCCGTTGCTCATTTCCAGCAATGTCAATAATGAACTTGAACCTTTCTTTTTCACAGAGAGACACAGATGAAGAGGTCAAGGAGCATTTACGGAATAACTTGCACTTGCAGGAAAAGGTGAGGCCACCAGAGAGAGAGGATTGGTGGTCAAGACATCTTCCTACTTCATTTGCTTTTTTTTTTTCCTTTACCTGTGTTCTAAAAATAGTATCAGTCTACTGCTGCTGCATTAGTAGGGTTTGTTCTCTACCTTTAATTCTTGTTTTGTTCTTTGCCTTGCATTTTTCTTTTATCTGCAACAGCTAAGAGGTGCCTGGTAAGACCTACCTTGCTCCCACATAATAGGGGGTTAGATTAGCTCTAAGAATCTCAGAACTATACAGATACTCCTCGCTTAACGACCAAGTTCTGTTTCAATGACTTGGTCATGAGGTGAATTGGTTATTAAGTGAGGAACTGCATGTACTGTATATGGTAGTACAGTATATGCATAGTACTTGACAATACAGTATTCTGAATAAGTAAAATAACGAGAAAGATCAAACTGAAAACTTCCACTTGTTTTAATTTGCATAGGTTGTATAATTTACACACAGTACTACAATGTATTACAGAACATAAAGTTAGTAAAGTAGATAAGGTGAAGAGATGGTCCTAAGCACGAGCAGTTGCTAAACAGGTAGATCATTAAGCGAGGAGTATCTGTACTAACCTGAGACTTGCCTGACCTGAAAGGGACACTTGGAAGTAATTTGAGCACTTACTCTAGAGAGATTTTTGAAACAAAATTATTCCATATCTTAGTTGGTATAATAAAAATACACATTTTTGCCTTCGCTAACTTAGGACGGACGGCGGTTCGATCCCCCGGTTTCCCATATGGTCCCCCAAGCCAGGAGCGACTCCTGAGCGCATAGCCAGGAGTAACCCCTGAGCGTCACTGGGTGTGGCCCAAAAACCAAAAAAAAAAAAAAATAATACACATTCATATCTATGTATATACATATGTTACTAGAGATTTTCCTCCAGATCTTTGAACAGCTCTTTTTCCAGATGTTAAAATAGCAGACACAAGTAACCTCTCCTTTTACCCCAAATATATAACAATAGTGACCAAAAAATACTACAAAAAAGACAGTAAAAAGAATCCCAGAGACATAGGTAGGGGAAAGAGAGGGGAAAAAAGAGGGGGAAGAAAGAGAGGAGGGAGGGAGGGAGGAAGGAGAGAGGGAAAGGGACAGAGAGAGAGTGTGTGCTACCTCTAGAGGTCAGCAAAAAAGACAGTGTAGAGACTGAAGTGCTATTACAGCTTGTAAGGCACTTGCTTTGCATGCAGCAGAACATGGTTCAATCCTGAGTTACAAACAGGAGTGATCCCTGAACCCAGAGCTGCAAGTAAACCCTGAGCATATCTGGGTATGGTCCACTCCCCACCAAAATAAACCCTTTTAAAACATAGGAATGTGAAGAAGTTCATGCAGTTGGGGAAGCTGATGGAGTTCTCTGGATCATAAGTGCATCAAAGGGGCCAGAATTTTTAATAGCCTTAAAAAAAGAGAATGGGGCCCAGAGACCCAAACTGCACATAAATGCAGAGAGAGCTTCATACAATTAGCCTCAACCAATTGGAGAGTCTCTTCTTCCTGTAATATTTGAATAAATAAAACCCCTACTTAAAATAAACAAAGTATGAAAGAAAAAAATGTACCACTGGTAAAGAATTATAAAATGACACAACGGTAAAATGCACACCAAAATAATGATGAAAAGAACTGAATATACATAGCATTAAAATATTTCAAAATATTAAAAAAAAAGTAGTAAAAATCGTAAAAGAAAACTTGAGCATTATTTTTCTAAAGCAAGGGGAGATGGGATTGGAAGAGACCTCAACATTATTACAGGACTCAGGAATAGTTTGCTCAAGTTAAAATTCCAATTTCTGGATTAAAACTTAGACCTCATTGAAAAGAATACATGAATCGGAAGGTAAAAGGAAACGAGAATGGAACCCATTGCAGACAAAGGGATGAACACCATGCCAAATGTTGAGATATACAGGCTAAAATGAAAAGTGTCTACATGGCACATACAAAGAAAATGAAAGTGAAGAATAGAAAAGCCTGGAGATTAATGGAGCCAGACTAGGAGTAGAAGCTTTTCGGCATACATGGTTATTTCTTTCTATGTGCTTCTATTTTGCAGTCTGATGATCCAGCTGTCAAGTGGCAACTGAACCTCTACAAAGATGTTTTGAAGAGTGAAGAACCTTCCAATCCAGAAAAGACGGTGGAGCGTGTACAGAGAATTTCGGCAGCTGTCTTCCACCTGGAGCAGGTCAGGAGCACCTTTCCTGAGAGATGAGAGAGAAGGTTTCCTGTAGCATGTAACAGCTGCCCTCTAGGCTGGATTCAACCTGGTTAAGGATGCCTCATAAGCCTGAGGGAGCACCCAAGGAAAGAGTTCTATTTGCAGATCCCTGAGTTTGATCACTGGGTGCATTCCCAGTGATGGGAGTGGCAACACCTCCACCATACCCCGAGAACCCCTAGATAAAAAAAAAAAAAAACTGGGAGAAAGGATCATTCCAGCTCCTCCCCAAGTGTCATCTGGCTTTTCCAGCAGACTGTGCATTTCTTTCCTATTGTTTTACAAATGTTTGTCATTCAAATTTAGATGCCTATTCAAGTCCCCTTATCATCTATGGGACTCAGTTTTTAAACAATCAGTATCCCCCCAGTAGTTTGGAGAAAGAAGATAATCTGAGAGTTCCACAAATGGAAATATCTACCTTTTGCTGAGGACAGCTAAGAAATCAAAATTCTCATAATCAGTCCATTTGAGTCCCTTTTGTTTATTTATTTATTTATGTATTTACTGGTTTTTGGGTCACACCCGGCAGCACTCAGGGGTTACTCCTGGCTCCAAGCTCAGAAAATCGCCCCTGGCAGGCACGGGGGACCATATGAAATGCCGGGATTCGAACCGCCGTCCTTCTGCATGAAAGGCAAACGCCTTACCTCCATGCTCTCTCCGGCCTCCTTTTGTTTATTTTTAATAATAATTTATTGCAAGTTCCGAAATCAGTTGAAAAATAAAGCTAATAGAGTCCCAAGCTAATGATGATAATTAGTTTAAAATAAAGCAGATTATTTTGACTCATTAAAAAAAAGAAATCAAATTTCCCTATGGGTTAAATGGTCTGAGCTGTAGAAGCCTGCCTTCTGTCACCCAGGAGCCTGGTAAACACCTACCCCTGTGACTTCTCCTTAGGTGGAGCAGCCTCTGAGGTCCAAGAAGGCAGTCTGGCACAAACTGTTGTCAAAGCAACGGAAACGAGCTGTGGTGGCTTGTTTCAGGATGGCTCCTCTCTACAACCTGCCCAGGCAAGTATGCAGCCATTTCCTTTAGGTGATAGAAATTCAAGTGTCCCCACCACACACATAACTGTATTCTTCACACTCATGATCCGAGCAAGGGGAGGAAATTGACATCCTTCACCCATGAAGTCTGCATTTAGTATAAAGGTCTACCAAGGACATCAAGGTAAGCAAAAAAACCTAAAAAATATCATTTTGAGGTCTCATCCTGCCTACACCCTTATTTTATACCATGAGGTCAACCCCATAGGTATATGTTTAGTTTTATGAAGTTTTATGAAGGTGGATTCATAGTGAGGAAGTTAAGACACTGGGAAAAACAACTTGTGTCCCTAAAATACTTTGTCCCATATTCCATAAACAAAACAAATGCTATTTATAATCTTGGGCACTTAAATGACACGATTAATTACTCGATTTTCTCAGAGGTCATAGGAATCCAACCTGAGAGTCCTCTAGTACAGAGTTTTTGCCTTCAGGTGAAGAAAGACATTGGTTAGGCACATCATAAGAGGCTGCTCTGAGGGGCCTGGGAGATAGCATGGAGGTAAGGCGTTTGCCTTTCATGCAAAAGGTCATCGGTTC
>PVKC010022107.1:0-17832 GCA_004027635.1 Crocidura indochinensis
GGCACAGAAACCAACAAGACCTGAACTGGGGGCCGGGCGGTGGCACTGGAGGTAAGGTGCCTGCCTTACCGCGCTAGCCTTGGCCGGACCGCGGTTCGATCCCTTGTGCCCCATATGGTCCCCCAGGCCAGGGGCGACTTCTGAGCGCATAGCCAGGAGTAACCCCTGAGCGTCACTGGGTGTGGCCCAACCCCCCCCCAAAAAGACCTGAATTGAAAAGTAGAGGTGGGCACAGGTGGGGGCTGGCACCCTGTAGAGCGCAGAGTCAATAACAGAAGTTCCCCGCCCATCTCAATTCCCCCAACCCACAACAGAAGCCCCCCACCCCCTGGAACATGTAGCCCCGAGCCCTGTGGGGGCCCCAGAGACCGACATTGGAATCTAGAGACAGCCTGGCAGGGAGCTGGAGAAGGCAGCAGGACCTGAGCGAGCACAGGAGGTCCCGGGGGCCGCAAGCCTAGAGTGCCCCCCTCCTCAGGCCGCGCCTGTCGCCTGCTGTTCCTCCCAGGCGCGGCCAGAACTCTGAGCCTCGGTCCTACCTACTGCCTGGTACCTGAACTTTCGCCTGCCTCGGCTGCTCCAGCTGGCGCTGACACTGATGGCAGCGCCGGCTCACAGCACCCAGTCCAAGCGACCGGGAGTCCCAAGTCCAGGAGCCGCAGCGTGCGACCATGCCGCCCAGTCTGAAGGAGCATGCTCGATGCAGGACTTCCTGATTGCGTGGGGGAGGGCACTGCATGGAAGTTTGCCGCTGGGACAGGCTCACCCCAGCGCTAGCAAGAAAGGAGGGCTGTCTGAGCAAGTAGGCTTTGAGACGGCGCGCCCTACACCAGATGACTGATCTTCTCTTCCACCCCGCACCCACTTCTTGCGAGCACTCCCCAAGTGGGCTAGGCTTGCCCTGCCGCTTCCTACAGGTCCCAAGAGCCCCAACTGCTCACCCTTACTTCCCCTCCAGCCACAACCACCTGGTCTTAGTCCTGAGGCGGCTTCACCATAGACGGCTGGGGGACATCCCCCTGCGTGACTTCCGCAGTGGCCACACCAGCTTGCACTGCCCGAGACAAGGCCTTGTCTCGGTACCACCAATGTCTCACACATTGGTTTGGAGTTCTCTATTTGGGGCTTTGGATCACAGAGATGGTCAGGTTTACTCCTGGAGAGATTCTGGGACCCTATGGTGTCCTGGATATGAAACCCCAGGCTGGCAGGGTGCAAGGCAAGCACCTTGCCCATTACATTATCTTTCCAGCCCCAAGTGATTTTTTTTTCTTATATTTAATTTTGTTTTTATGGCTCTAGAGCCTTAGGGAACTGTACTCATAGTTGACTCCAAACTCTGTGCTCAGATCACTCCTGGCAGTGCTCAGGGGACCATAGGTGGTATCAGGGATTAGAACTGGGGTTGATCAGGATTAGGCAAGTACACTAGCTCCTATGTCATCTCTCTGGCCATTAGATTTCCTTCCTTTTTGTTGTGTGTGTGTGTGTGTTTGTGTGTGTGTTTTTGGATCATACCCAGCAGCACTCAGGGGTTATGTGCTCAGAAGTCGCTCCTGGCAGGCTTTGGGGACCATGTGTATTGTTTTCCAGATATCTTAATAACGGTATCTAAATGATCTTTCTAAACAAAATTATAAAACAAATCTGCATTATAAAAAGTATGTTCTAAATATGCTAAAGAGAAAGAACACTGGAACAGTTAAGAGATTTTGGTACTATGGTGGTACAAGTATAAAACCATATTAGTACTATTGAAAAAACAACTTAATTTAAACTTTAATCTGCAATTCTGTTCTGGCCAACATCACTTTCACTTACTTGTTCTCTTCCTAAGCTTTCCCACAAGTCAGTCTAAGAACTTGGCACAACTTTATCACTTACAAATTTCAAAGATTTGCAAATATAAGCCCAAGAGATACCACACATACTCGAGTATAAGCGAATATTAGAAGTGTTTTCCTGGCACAAAATTTGTGCAGGAAACCCGAACCCAGCTTATACTCGGGTCATAGAGGTTGATTCAGTGCCTGTGCACCGAATCAAATGCATGCAGTCTCCAGTGGTCTTCTGCCCTTGGAGGGGGCAGTGCTTCAGCTCAGTCCACAAGTCCCGGTTGAGCTAAAGAGGAAGTCAGCTGAACTGAACCAGATGCCACTGAACCAATATTCTGTGCTTTGTATGAGACCGACAGCATGTGATGCCAATGTCTATGCTGATACCCTCAAATCAGATACAGCAGAAGAGGATACAGTTTTGAAGGATTTTAACCTTTGCGATTTAGCTTGATTACCTGTTAAGCTACGGTTTTCTGTACTTTTAAAGTTCTTACCGGTGGCTGCTGCATTTTCCACCTTGGCTTATACTCAAGTCACTGAGTTTTCTCAGGTTTAAGGATAAAATTGGGGGGTCGGCTTATACTCAGATCAGCTTATACTTGGGTATATACGGTAAGTAGTACAACAGACTCACATCCCCAGCATCCCATATGGCCCCCCAAATACCACCAACAGAAGTAATACCTGGCTGGAGCCAAGAATAATCCAAATATTGCCAAGTTTGCTCCCTGACTAAAAATAAAAATAAACAAAAGCAACCTGCTTTTAAAGGACTGTACTGCATAAAGCATCGTAGATGTCATATCCAACTATTAATTCAAAGAAATTTAAAAGCTTCTAGAAGTCAATGTAGAACTTGTTTAACACCAAACTTAGACCTTCGTACTCTACAGGGTTTGGGAATGGGAAGGGAAATTACACTGAATTTAACTTTTACCATTTCACACTGATGCCTTTACATAATTTTACTGTTCAAGTTGTAGGGGAAAAGTAGAGTTATACTGTGCTGAGCACTGATAAATGCTCAAGCTAACTGGGAAACTAAGAAAAGATAAAAAGGTTTCAACGTCTAGTTAAAAGGACAAGCAAATATTTATGGAGCATACCTGAGTAGGTAAATTGTGGAAAGACATAAATGCATCTATAAAAATAGAAATTGGGTAATACTTAACTTAGATTCTTTAATATCTCATCTATAATAATACAAGCATCAAATTAAAAGAACAAAAATGCTTTTTATTTCACTTTTGTGTTTAACAACTTTGATTTATTAACTGACATATAACATCTGTATACCATACATATACTTAATACAATTAAGCATTATTTAACACAAATCACAAAGCTAGTCATCAATTTGTTAAAATACCTCTAAGTGGTTGAGAGAGCTCAAATGACTGCCATGAATGTACTGCATAGATTTGATCCCCATCACTATATGGTTTCGTGGGACTTACTTGGTGCACCTCCCACCCAAAAACAACCAACCAGACTGATTTGGGGGGGGGGGTCTAAAAACGCATTTTATAAATGTAGTCTACAAAACACAGTTTTCAAAAACGCATCAAACAATAATGATGGCTGCAGTGGTTAAGAATGATTGAAAGGGTGCTAGAGAGTACAGCAGGTAGGGAACATGCTTTGTGCATAGCCGACCCAGTTGCGTTCCCAGCAACCAATATGGTCCCGAGTATCACACCAGGAGTGATTTCTGAGTGCAGAGCAAGGAGTAAGCCCTGAGCACATACGGAGGTCATTCCCTCCCACCACCCCCCAAAATATAACTAAAAAGGGCCCAGAAGATAACTCAATGTTACAAGTTTAAAACCTGCAACTATTATATCAACTGAGGTAATCCCTGTAAGAAAAATGGCCTAAACAATGGCCTAATTGGTTACAAAATATACTTAATTTATTTCATTATAATAAAATATAATTAATATATATTAAATATAAGATACACTTAATTATGAAATATATCCATATTTCATATACTCTGAGCTCAAATCTTTTATCTATTCAAACAGTGGTGTGCCCCACTACCAACACCTATGGGATGAGTATATAATGACATAAAGCACAAATAAAGTAGTATTTTTATTGGATAGAACTATCTTTTATATTTGTTTGCTCTTCCATCCTTGTACACATTAATAGACCCATTCATGACATACAACATTAGCATCAACACAATGTTATATGTTCTCAATACAATAATCAATCCCAGCTCCCAAATAAAGCACAGAAGAAATCCTAAAGCTTAGTATGATGATTATTTTAATAATAAAGGAAATAGCAAAATATTTCAGTAGTTTTTGTTCAATGCCTTCTTTCAAATGTAATAAATCAGAGATACAGAGGAAAACGGTATGGCAAGTTTCTAGCTCAGAGGATTGGGAAGGTAATCAAAACCATGAATATTCAAGGCTTTAAAAACTGTTCAGTGACCACAAGTAGAAATTTAGTGATTGGTGTTAGCACCATGCTGCGGTTTCTCAGCTCTAATGCCAAAATTAATTCCTCTGATATCTCTGCAATGCTTATTATTATACTTACTAAATTTTTGTGTTTTTTAAGCCCCAAATAACTTTTTACACCAAATATGTTAACGTGGAATAATAAGGCCCTAAGAAAGGCAGCAGGTCGTATAGTTACCTCCTTGTGGGCAAAATCCCTGCCCTAAAACTATGCAACCTACTACCTCTTCCTAGGAACCCACTTTTTTCTTGGCGGTCTTCTACTTTGCAGATGCACTTCATATTAGCCTGTTATAGAAGGCCATATTCTTCAGGATTTATTTGAAATTCAAACCAATTAAATTCTTTCACTCACAAACCAATTAAATTTCTTTCCTTTTAAAAGTTCTGCGCAATGTAAAGCTGCAAACATACTTACTTAAAATGAAACCTCAAATACAATTTACAAAGAGAAAAAAGAAAATTAGAACAAAGAATACAATGAAGAGCCTGATACCACAATTCAAATCAGAAACCCAAAACCCCAAACCCGCATCTTGCTGAAGCAATCTCTTTTGTCACCAAACTTTCAGAAGTACCTCCCCATAAAGGAACATTAAATCGTTTTTACAAAATACAGATCTACAATTTGATTCTTACTTGGCTTATAAAGAATGAAATGGACCCTGTATAATTAAGAAATTCCATTTTCTCCGACCCCAGTTAATTATAGATGTTTCCAACTACAGAGCAGCAAGTATACCTACATTGGAGGCAAGTGACAGAAAACCATTGAACTCCCTAACTGTACTTAACCCCAAACGAGCAATGTATCTAACCTGTCAGTTTAACAATAAATAAGTCAAATTTGTTCAACGTTCTCCTTTATTTGATATATCAAAAGCAATAAAAATATGAGCCTTACACCCTATGTTTGTATGGACAGTTTCATTTAAAAAAGAATTCAGTCCAGGATAAATCATCTGAGTTAAACTTATCCATGAGTGAATTTGATGTTTTCCTCATACAAATTTCTTGCTAAAAAGCACTATAATTATCTCAGCTATTCTACTATTTTACTTTGGCCTTGTTGGACTTTCAGACCCTGAGGTAGTAAATAATTTGGTCATAGAAAAACCTATAATCCGGGGCCGGCAAGGTGGTGCTAGAGATAAGGTGTCTGCCTTGCAAGCGCTAGCCAAGGTTCGATCCCCTGGCATCCCATATGGTCCCCCCAAGCCAGGGGCAATTTCTGAGTGCTTAGCCATTCTGAGCAAACAGGTATGGCCCAAAAAACAAACAAAAACAAACAAACAAAAACCCTATAACCTGAACATCATGAGGCATGAAAACAAAATAACTCATATAGTTCTTTAAAATAATAAACATAAAATAATAATAGGGGCTGGAGATAGTATAGCAGGTAGGGTGCTTTGTAAGCAGTTGTCCTGGGTTTGATCCTCCGCACACCCAGGTTTCCCCAGTTACCCCTGAATGCAGAGCCTGTAATAACTCCTGTGTAATGCTAGGTATGGCTCAAAGCAAACAAAAATTGTAATAAAACTAAATTACAAACTACAAATTTCTCTGTTCGACCGTTTCAAGAAAACTTCCAACTCCCTTAACCCACCTTGTAACTTGTAATGAAGTATCGTATGTATCACATTAGGTTCTGGTGCCAAAGCTGAGGTCTTATTGACTTACCAGAGTAGAACAGTTTATCTTTTCTAGGTGAACAATGAAGCCAATCTTTTCTAGGTGAACAATGAAATCAAAACAAGCAGCAGTGGCTACATTACTACTCAATGCCTCCCAATCACCAAAAATGGGGAATGAAACTTAAACAACCTTACTCCATTTTATTCCAAATACTCAAGACTACCTAGTATCTCCCCCTAGATATGTATGCTGGGATGGGCAGCAGTGAATTTTTTTCAAAGGGGATCAGGGCCAGTTCCTCTAGTAAGGTTTTCTGAAAGTTATTTTCTCCACTTTGAAATTACTGAAATATACTACATGTGAAAACTTAAAAAGTGTTATTAAGTTTTACATTACTGTCTATTATACATATCATGCATAAAAGAAAATCAACAATTAAACTATAAATACAAAATAAAGTCAAAACTGAATTTCAATAAAATCTAGATTAAAAACAAAATGCAGCAAGTCTACTCCTCAGGGAAGGCAATAGATTGTATAGTTATCTCCTGAATAGGGTAAAATCACTACCCCACAACTATACAATCTACTACCTCACTCTGACAGAGCAATCTTTCTTCTGTAACAGAAAACACTTTCCAAAGAAAATTAAAAATCTACACATACTAATTGAATATACAAAAAGCAAAAAACAATTTCCCATTGACTTTTTAGTTTTAAATCACTGTTAACAATTAAAACAGCATACCAAAAGGAAATGTTGCATTTAACATGTTCACAAAGGTTAATCAAATGTTATCCTTATGTCAAATTTCTAAGAGGCCACTGGGATGCAGATTTTTCTATCACGTTAGGAAAGACAGTAGATTGTATAGTTATCTCCCAGTGGTGGGTGTGACCCTAAAACCATACAACCTACTACCTCATCCCACAGTGAAGAGAATACCCGAAGTGAATGCCGAAAGAGATCACAGTTGAATATTACAGGAAAGCTTCTTGGCAATTCTGGTTCCCCTGTGATTAAAAATAAAAAATATTAGATCACTTATTACTGACAACATAGCTATAACATCCTCCAAAATCAAGCAACTTACATTATAATAGTTGTGCAAGCACTTCTGTGCTTCAATTTCCTATATTTAATGTTTAGCTACCTGAATCTGAATCCATATTCAATTTATAGGTTCAGATAGCACTGTACATACACTCTTCTTGACTATTATCAACAACTATAAACTGTTTACTTATAATTACAAATAAAAAATTTGTAAAGTAACTTTACTTGAGTGGAAAAAAATTCCATTGCTAAAGAATCTTTATAAGAGCCTCTGAAGAAATCTATTGATTCCACAGTCCTATCACCATGCATAATCTATGAGTAAATAATATACTAATGTACAAAGAAATGTTAAAAAATAAAGAGTAATTTAAACTAACCTATTTATGTTTTCCAAGCAAGGACCTACTAAGCAATTTAAACTATCAAGACAATCTGACTCTGTATCTGAATGAGCCTATCAGTTTTGCCCCTCTCCAGAATATTACCATGAGGATCAACGCCAGGGACACCAAGATATTTAACCTTTGAAACAAGTCTCCCAAACTAAGTAATGATCAATCTAGTTTGACAATCAAAACCTTCAAAAACCCAAACCAGTCAAAACCATATTAAATTTTAATTCACAATTTTAGGATTTAACAGATTCCTACTATAAAAATTAATTCTCCTACACACAAGGAGAAGATTTACATAAGAGTACAAAACAGATTGGGGCCGGGTGGTGGCGCTGGAGATAAGGTGCCTGCCTTAGGACGGACCAGACCGCGGTTCGATCCCCCGGTTCCCATATGGTCCCCCGTGCCTGCCAGGAGCAACTTCTGAGCAAATAGCCAGGAGTAACCCCTGAGCGTCACTGGGTGTGGCCCAAAAAAAAAAAAAAAAAAAGAGTACAAAACAGAAACATGAGTTTAATAGACAGCAGTCCCCTTCATCTGATGAGCTCTTTAAGGAGCCTTAGAAGGGGATAAGGAAGAAAGACAAAATGTGAGTTTACTTTTCTGATGGTATGCATTAAGTTTTACATCAAAAAGTTACTAAATAGTGAGTGATTCAGTAACCAGAATGTGTAATAAACATATCACTTAAGGCAAATACTTCAATGAAATCGAATTCAAATACCAGAAATAAAACACATAAATGGGATGAACTGATATTCAACAAGAATGCCAAGACAATGTAACAAGACTAGTTTGAACAAATAGTGCTAGGACAACTAGATACCAACCTGGGAAAAAAGTTAGACCCCTACTTGTTATCATATTCAGAGGTTAGTTAAAACAATCTAACTAAAAAGCAAAATCATAACAAATATAAACATCATAAACAAATAACCAACATTCAACATAATTTATTACTACAGATATCAAACAAAACCAAACCACCAGCACAGAATATCTATTTACTTGTTTGTATGCTATACATAGATGGACCAAGGCAAGTGACTGCTGCGGAATCAGGAGAGTAGAGTTGTGTGGTACCAAGGGATCAAACTCAAGGCCCTACACAAGCTGTATCTCCAAAATATCAATAGGGACATCTTTATAATCTCCAGGATTATAAAACACCCGTACTGAGGCCAAAGCTAAAGTACAGTGTGTAAACAGTTTGCCTTGCATGAGGTTGACCCAAGTTCGATCCCTGGCACCCAAATGCCACCAGCCTGCCAAGTACCCCTTGCCCCCAGCCTGTGCCTGAGCAGAAAGCAAAAAATAAGCCATAAGCACTGCCTGGTATGGTCCAAACACCCCCACCCCAAAGGCAAATATTGGTGATATGTATAAAAGAAATTAAAATGGGAATGAAAAAGGTAGAGATGCTTTGAAAAGCTTAGCAAATACATCAAAAAGCTAAGTCCATCAATTCCACGTGAACTTTGACATAAATTCACAAGAATTTTTGTTTTGTTATTTATTTCCCCCTGGGTGGCCACATCCAGCAGTGCTCAGGAATCCAATCACCTGGTGAGGGCTATATGTGGTGCTATGAATTTAGGTCTCATGCAAATCAAGTGTCCTGTGCACACTATCACTGGCTCCACACAGGAATCTTAAAAGGTTTGGTCAACAAAAACAAAACAACAGTGTTCAAATGCTCATTAGCTGCCACTGAAATAATTGTCTATCTCTACTCCTTAACTTCTCTAGCTTAGACTCAATGATCTAGAGATTCAGAGAAAAGATCTACACACATCCAACATACAAATGTACCAAATCAGGGGGCTGAAGCTACAGTATACATCATTGTAGGGCATTTGGCTTTGCACACAGCTGACCAGGTCTTGATCCTCGCATCCCAGATGGTCTGCCAAGCCACAAAGCCAGGAGTAACAACACAAACACTGATGGATGTGGTACAAAAAATCCCAAAACAAAAAACAAAGTAACAAAAAAGTACTAAAACAACTCCTTCATTTTATTACGGTAATTAATTCATTATCACTATTTTGCATAAGTGAAAATGGTGCTAAATACAATTTGCCACAAATTATAGATAGGCTCTCCAAATTTATACCTGAACATGTCAATTTTACAAAATATTCAAAATATAAACCTAACAACCATCCCTAAAAAAAAAAAAAAAACAGCAAAACCACCCCCAACCATTTTCCTACTTAAGACAGAAGAATACTGGGCCAGAGAGACAGATAAGCTCAAAGTATGCGCAAAGTGTGTGCAAAGGAGGCCTGGAGTCCATCTCTGTTATAGGATGCTTTGGTTGTCTCCAGGAGCAAGCACACACCCCTACCCGAGAGCTGGGAATAGTCCCAAGTAATGCTGGGGTATGGCCCAAACAAATTAAAAATAAAATGTTAAATCCTGGGCTGGGGAAAGAGCTCAAAGGGCAGGAGCACTTTTTTTTTTTTTAACATGGAAACCCATGTTTTATGTTAAGCAATGCCAGTGAGTATCCTAATGGTTTCCCTCAAGCACTTGAATATTAGAATCTTTCTTGTACTCATTATTATTCAGTGTTTATTTTGTACTAATTTTCTTGCTCCAGCAATGAATACTGGTAGAAACTAGTTTGCCAATGTACATACCAAGGCCATTAAAATGCTCAATCTATGAGATATGTGTGCAAAAATAATCCAAAAGTGGCTGGGAAACTAAACTTGTAATACACAGCCTTACTATTCATTCATTAGCACAGTGACACTTCAGAAATTTTTAAAGGTAAAAATCCAAGAGCTGGGGCCAAGTAAAAGAACCGGGTAACAAATGTTTCAATTCTTGAAACCTTTTCTATCCAAAGTGTCCATCAGAATTAAATATTTGAGTTAAATACCTACTCCACTTCTACTGTATCTTTAGACACACATCATCTAATTTCTGGGTCTATTTAAGTTAGTATATATCAACAATTAGAAAGGACTGCCAAATATCAGAAATAATTAAATCACTCCATAATAATTAAATCACTCCATTATTCTATAAACATTCTGAAACGCATTTATATTTTAAGTCTAGTCAGGACCTTAAAAGCAGAATTCTTAATCTGTATCAATAACAGATTTAAGGGATAGTCCCAAAACCCCAGCAACTGCATAAAATTCTGCAAACATTAACAACTTGAATCACATTTGCAAAGAAGTCTATAATTAAAAGTCCAATGTCATAAGACTACATTTCGATATATACTGTGAAGGCTACATATTAATGATATAAAATTTTCATCCTTCTATTTGTCAATTTTACAAACTATCATAACTACATTTTTAAAAACACTATACTGAACTGAGCAAGATAGTGCATAGAGAACACTTGCCTTGCATGCAGTTGAGCCCATTTTGATCCCCAGCACTCCACATGATCCCCCAAATTCCTCCAGGGGTAAACCAGAACAATTACAGGTGTGGCCCAAAATACAAAATAAATAAAATAACCCAACAACTCTATTAAATATAGTCCCATAGAGGCAAACTCTACTTAAAGCTTACATTAATAGCTTGAAGTTACAAGCTAAAATTTTTCTCTGCAAACTTAGTACCTTCCACATTAATTTACATAATCCTGCTCAGTAAGTTTTATTCTTAAAATGTTTATTCTCAAGTTCTTATTATTTTATAAATTCATTTTGTCCAAACTTCCATTTAAATAATTTTTCCTTCAGTTTCACTTGCTGATTATGAAATACAATAAAATTAAAGACTGCTTACTGCATCAAGATTTTATTCAAACTCAAATACTTAAAATCAATGCAAAGAGTTATTAAACTCTTCAATATTTTAGAATATATGCCATTCCTTTATAGCAACAGATCACTTCAACCTAAACTGATAGGAAATTGTTGAAAAGGTTTGGCTAAAACTTAAGTTTCACCAAAAAAAAAAAAAAAAAAGCCACCTGTCTTATTCTACCAAAAATTGTGCTTAAGTTTCAAACCCAACTATAGGTCACTTCCCAAAAAAGACTGTTTCTTTCACTCATACATAGAAGAAAAAGCAGGTACCTAATATCTGTGAGACCAATGTTTGTTTTTTTTTCTTTTTGGTTTGTTGTGACGCTCAAGGGTTACTCCTGGCTATGAACTCAGAAATGGCTCCTGGCTTAGGGGACCATATGGGACACTGGGGGATCAAACCAAGGTTTGTCCTAGGTCAGCCGCTTGCAAAGCAAAACACCCTACTGCTGCACCACAGTTCTGGCCCCAAGAGACCAAATGTTTTTTTAAAAAGGTAACTACCATCAGTTTGAACTACCAATAATCCTTTCCAATACAAATTGTTAATTTGGGGTCACCTTTCTGCACACAAGCTGTTCCTTTTTACATCAGAAACTACAATTGTTACATACCCCCTGATGCACATAATTATTAGGGGTAAATCAAAGATATTATTTGGGTAATTTTTTGGGCTGATATTCATTATTTGTATGCTATGTATCAATACTTTTAAAACTATGCCTTCGGAGCCTCCATTATAACTACATTCCCAGGGGCTGGAGCGGTAGCGCAAGCAGTAGGGCATTTGCCTTGCACGTGTGACCAGGACGGATTTCTGAGCACATAACTGGGAGTGACCCCTAAGCGTCACCAGGTGTGGCCCCCAAACCAAAAAAACAAAAACAAAAACAAAAAAACCCTACATTCCAGGTTTAAAAACTACTGTACAACCTATATCCCTAAATCAAGAGAAGTAAATGCTACTTAATCTAATTGCAGAATTAATTATAATTAGCTCTATCCTAAGCATAAGTCAGTCCGCTACTCTATAATAGTGAATTAAGTTTCCTCCTAGGTATTGAGGAAACTCTCAGGTAAAGATAGTGTAACTTTATGACTACTGTCATGAAACATAAAATGTAGTTAGTCAGTATTTTGCCACCTTCAAACAAATAATCTAAAATCTCTTAAAATGTTCTTAGAGAAGGAAAAGTAACATCAAGAGTCATTGTCAGGGACTGGAGAGATAGCATAGAGGTAAAGCGTTTGCCTTGCATGCAGAAGGATGGTGGTTGGAATCCCAGCGTCCCATATGGCACCCCCACCCCAGCCTGCCAGAGCTGAGCACTGCTGGGTGTGACCCAAAACCAAAAACAAACCAACAAACAAAAAAAGTCATTGTCAGCTGACTCAAATATTTAGATCTTATATCTAGATAGAGCCGTAAGCAATCACCTGATGCAATTTCCTCACATTGGAGATGAGGTTATCCAAAACTTCAAATATGAGGCCTGAACGGTGGCACTGAATTTGCCTCGCATGCGGCCAGACTTGTTTCGATCTTTCCAGTGTCCAGTATTGTCCCCCAAGCCAGGAGTAATCTCTGAGTGTCACAGGGTGTGGCCCAAAAACCAAAAGAAAGAGAAAACTTCAGGGGGCCGGAAAAAACCACCTTCAAATATTCAGCTAGATAAATTTAGGTTTTAAAGTTGCTAGACAAATCACCGGAATTTGGAGGCCATTAGCCACCTCACCAACACTGAAAATGGATTTCAGTCCAAAGTGAGGTATACTTTCACTATAAAATACCCTCAACACTTACAAAGTAAAAGCACTGACTCTCACTTTCTGAGGATCAATGAAGTCCATGCTTAAATGATTGTGCAATGTTCAGAACACCCATAAAAGCAGAGAGGGCGAGGCGAGCAAGTCCTTTCCTCCAGTCCTCAGGTCACCTGAGGCCTTATCCACAGCTCAGTATTAAAATCTGGATTCCTATTCTCTCACCTAGACATGGAGAAATCACTGTCTATGTTAGAAAAGATTCTTTATTTTTCAAAGCTTGTCAGACTATAAAAAAATATTAAGAAAATTATAATGTATGCTTGTTACCAAAGGTAAATTCCCAACTCTTGAACACTAAAAATAAGAGCATTTAGTCCATCCAAACAGGGCCATGTTTAGTACTCTGCAAAACTTTAGGGCTATTCCTCAAGATTTTTGGAAAGTCACCCTTATGTCTATCAATTAATAGTTTCATTAACACAAACATATTTTCAATCACTCACACTAAACATATTTCAACAAGCCTGAGTCACTATCTACAGTTAGAAACACTGGATTAGAGTTCTTCCTGTTAATCTGTACAGACATGATTACAATTTCTGAAAGAAAAGAATAAAGTTTCTAGTCTGCATTCCCTAGGCCACAAAACTGGCAAAATTAAAATCCTTTTAAATGTGAAAAAGCAACTGGCGTGATACTTATCTATTCAGTGTAAACTAAGCGATTTTTCCAACTTACTCTGTATTCTACAATTGCTCTATATCCTAATCAATGTTTATTTTTATCTCTCACTTGAGGAATCTTGAGTAATTCTTGAATCCCTCAAGAACTGGGTGGGAGTGAACCTCACTGTGGATGTCCCTTCTCACTGTCACTGTGTTCCATATACAGGCTTCCACTCCACCCCCTCCTACACACATACATACACACAGGCTTTCCACTCCACCCCCTTACACACACACACACCCACCAACTGCATCACTGCATGCATTTTCAAGCGTTACACACACACACACACACACACACACACACACACACACACACACACACACACACACACACACACACACTGCATCACTGCATGCATTTTCAAAACGTTGTTCAATCCTAACTGGACTTTGAGGAGGTGAAAACATCCGTCTGCAAACATTCCCTAAGTTAATAAACAGAACTTGCTGCATGCAACTAAGCAGGATTAGCCAAAAAAGAATTGCCCTGCGTGCGCCAAGTCCCCTGCACTGAAGTTTGACTGCCCGGACAACACAGGCTCCCTGCGGGCCGACCTGGACCAAAAAACAAACAAACAAACAAACAAACAAAAAACCCACACCATTGCGGGAAATTTTTCTGGCCGAAAAAATATTAATAAACTGCGGGTGAAAAAATAAATAAAGGCTGAAGATTTTGACTTCCAGCATGCAGCCGAGCCAGCGCTGTTGGCCGGGAAAGCAAACTCCTAAGAACTAAATAAGCACCTCATTGTCCCCAACGCCTTCTCCCGAGAGGGTGTGCCCAGCGGAGCGCGAAACCGGGGTGAAACGCACCCCTCTCCTCTGCTAACATGAAATCTGGGCGGCCCAAAAAAGAAAAAAAGTGAAGAGCGCCGGGCGGGAGAGGAGAGCCAGTCAAGGGCACGGAGGTGACCAGGAAGGAGGGCGCCCCAACGGCCGGTCCACGGTGAAACCGACAAGCCGGAGGCCTGGCTGGCGGGGACCCAGGTCGGCGCGTCCCGGGGGGCCGACACTTCCGCCCGCTGCACGGAAGCGTGTCCGAGACGCTCGAGCGCGCTGCGCCGGAATGACGAGAGGCCCCCGAAGCGAGGCCCGGCCCGGCCCGGCTGCCAGCCAGCCCGCCTCTCCGGCAGCCCCGCCTCCGCGAGCACGACCTGGCCCCCGAGGCCAAGGTCTCCACCGCCTGCAGCCCCGGAGCGGAGGTGACGTCGGGCGGGCCGGCAGCGGCCGCGGCCAATCACGCGGCGCCGAGAGGCGGCGAGAGCCAATCGGCGCCCCCGAGGGGCGGGACTTCCTCCCAGCCGGGCTTGATTGACGCGGGGGGATGGACGGGATGAAGAATGCGAAGAACGACCCCTCCCCCGCCGGCCCGCGAGGCGCTGGCGGGAAGCGAGGGGGGTTGGGGCCCTCCGCCACGCGGCGCCCATCCCCCGCCGCGCCACCCACCCGCGACCGCAGCCACCCGGGGCTCGCCATCCGCCCACGCTGCCCCCTCCCCAGGCAGACTCCCACACAGCGCCGCTCTTTTTTTTCCCGGAGCTGCCAGTAGTCGGAGCAAAGGAAAATGGCGACGGGCCCGCGCTCGCCTTCCCGCCCGCCGTTACCCACCTCAGGCTCGAGGAGAACAGCGGCGCCCGTCGTCGGCACCGTCCCTCGTGGAGTGCAGACGGCCAGGCTCGGCGCCTCGTTGAGCCCGCCGCTTCCCCCCAAAAGCCGCGCGCGGGGACGCGAGTACAGGAGCGGGCGGGCGCCGCCGCGGCGGCCTGAGGGAAGACAGCGCGGGCACCGGGAGGCCGAAGCGAGGGCGGGTGCGAGGGCAGCGCGTGATCTCATTGGCTGGGGTTTTTGATAGACAGGCTCGCCGCCCTATCGCTTCCGCCGAGCGGCCCTCGCTCGGATCCCACTGGCGGGCGCCGGCTGAGCCCGCCCTGCGCTGGGCGGCACCGGCCACCCCGCCCCTTCCCGGCCTCCTATTGGACGGCTCTCGGTGGCGGGGACGGCGTCCCGCCCTCCGCGGGTGAGGAACGGGCCTGGTCACGTGGTGGCCAGATCGCTGCCGACCTCGGTTCTGAGCAGGGACCGAGTTGAGCACGTTTCGTTTCTAGACGGGAAGCGGTTTGTGTCGGAGCAGCCAGGTTGTCCCGCGGGGTCTTTGCAAGACCAGCCACTGTCGTCCATCATGCCACGGAGCTGAGGGACGCTAGAGCTTCCCTGGGAGGGTTGTGGTTTTTTTTTTTTTTTTGAACTGCCCGAAGCCTGGGGCGGTTGGGTGGTCACGGAAGAGACCAATGCAATTGCTGAGGATTTGAAGTTGCAGAGCTAGTAGGCGACCCTGGTCTGCAAAGGAAACCCAACTGGCACTTAAGTTGGGCGGCTCTTGTGACTAACTGGACTGTTCAGTTTCTGGGGGCACACGGGTTTTGGGGGGTTTTGTTTTGTTCTGTTTTTTGTTTTTTTGCATGTGGGCTGTTAGCAAGGACATTTTGTGCAGTCTGACAGCCCCAGCTTTCCAGGACCTCCTGAGGCTGGAGGGAAGTTGTTGGAGGCCTTGGGTGATAAGCGTCTAGTTGTCACTTAGAATTTTTGAAGAGGTTGGCAAGAGGCAGAAAGAAGTGTCATGGATTCTTCATAGGGTGGGATTCCTCCCTCGCCACTGCAGATCAGCTCTGGCGATTGCCAGGTTTGCCTTTCCCAGCAAACTGGCCTCAACCTCCAGCTCTGATCCCCAGGGCCCTTCCCTTTCATTTGCCTAGATTTGTTGGGACAGCCTTTGTGGGGTTTTTTGTTTGTTTGGTTTTTGGTGCCTCTCGAACCTGGCCTGATTAGGCACCCAGAATAGGGTTAAGAAACCCAGAACAGGGCCTGGGCGCCCCCTCTCACCTAATTAGTCTTGGTTATTGGGTGGCCACTAATTCTTGACCTGCTCTGACCTTTCCTGACCACACCCAGCCTGCTTTCCCTCTTTCCCCACCCCAAAACAAAAACCATTTCACTGTTAACATCTTCAGGGCTAGGAAGAGAGCTGCTATGTGTTGCATGCTTCAAGTCAGGGTTGGAGCTATTGCAGGCAGCTAAGGGGGAGAGAGAGGTGGAAGGGTTCTGGAATGTATGTAGGAACCTGAACCAGCTTCACATGATCTGTCTGTCCCAAGAAGCCGGGCAAGGAAACCATTTTCGTGCAGATTCCAGGCCCAGAACATGGCTGGTCCTCCAGAAAGGAGACACCCCCTCTCTCTTCCTCTTCTGAAGCAAAGGCCACACTTAGAATATCTATAGAAAACCAACAACTCCAAGCTATTGGCAGCCACTCTAACAACAGATTTTGGGGGTCAGCTTGGGAAATTTTTAGATAAACTAACTTCGCAGAGGAAAAAGTATGCATTTGTCTATCTTTTTTAAAAAAGTGTATATTTTTACATTTTAAACTTAATATATTTTTAAATTTATTTTAAATTATTTATTGTTATTGTTTATTTATTTATTTTTTGGTTTTTTGGGCCACACCCGGTGACGCTCAGGGATTACTCCTGGCTATTTGCTCAGAGGTCGCTCCTGGCAGGCACGGGAGACCATATGGGGAACCAGGGGGATCGAACCGTGGTCCGTCCTAGGTTAGCGCAGGCACCTTACCTCCAGCGCCACCGCCCGGCCCCTATATTTATTTTTAAATTTCAAACTGCTTTCAACCATGTATCAATTGCTTCTAAAAGTCACAACAGATGCAAGAACAGATTGATGATATCCAAGTAGAAGCTGATGGAAGCGTAACACTCTTTTAGATGAGAGCCTGTGCTCTTAGCTGTTTTACATTTATCCTAGATTTCCCAGGCATTTCCCTGGGCCACCAAGGTGGGAGAAAGGAAAATGGTAGATACCCATTTGTAGGCTGCCATCCCCCCCCACACACACACACACACACTTCACATTGGGAACCCTGGGGGGGGGGCCTGGTCACTCTCCCACCAGCAACATTCTAGCACTATAGGGCACATCTGTAATAAAAACTCACTATAGGGCCCTCTAGAAACATCTGTAATAAAAACTCCCTGCCTCCAACAGTGTACTGACAGAAGTAACCCTGAGCATTGTGGAGTGATCAAGAAAACCCAAATAAACAATATTTGTGTGTTCAGTTTTTTTTT
>PVKC010022109.1:0-17843 GCA_004027635.1 Crocidura indochinensis
TTTTTTTTTTTTTTTGGTTTTTGTGTCACACCTGGTGACATGCAGGGGTTACTCCTGGCTATGCACTCAGAAATTACTCCTGGCTTGGAAAACATATGGAACTCAGGGATTAAACCATGGTGGGTCAGCTGTGTCCAAGGCAAATGCCCTACCACTGTGCTATCACTCTGGCCCCATACATTGTTATTTTTTTAGTAGTTGTTAAATTGAGTTTTTAGGATTTTCTGTACATTATTATGAAAATAAAGATACTTTGATTACTTTTCTGATTTGGATCTCTTTTGTTTCTTTTTTTGTGCCAAGTTGCTCTTGCTAGAATTTCTAAACTATATTTACAACAAATACTATTTTTTTAATCTAATAAACTGGATAGTTATAAACAACTAGTTAAGTTGTAAAAGTAAAATACAAGTTCCAATTTAATGAGTGTTTATGTCATCAAACTGAAATATTTACTCAAAATTGTTTACTGAATTTACTGTGGAAGTAATTTAATCTGCCCTGGGAGTTAAGAAATGTCATGGGAACCTGTGAATGAAAAATTATATTTAAGCAAGTTAGCTTATTTGTAGAGTATGTTTGAAATTCAGAAGACTTTTTTATTATTAGATTTGGTGTCTAGTTTTTCATGTTTACCTATAAACTATAAATAAATCAAACATACTATTAATCAGAGTAACTTAAATTACATATTCTGGCAGAAATACAGTAGAAGAAAGTGATCATACTTTTTCCTGAACTAAAAAGCAATAGCAAGATTTAATATCAGAGTAGTTCTCAATACAAAAAGTCTAATTATTATTTTTACCTACACCATGATTCTAGCTAGTGCCAAAATTCTATACCAATGTATTTCTATTTGATGAATAAGAGTGGTAACTTCATGACACAAAATTGCCACTTTTATTCTTTCTAAAAATTTTACTTTCTGCAAAAGGCTCAGGTATGTACTAGAGGAAAATAAGCTGATCAAACAAAATCACTATATAATAGCAACTACTAGTGATGCACCTTTGCTTTGCCAGATAAATTAGCACATTATTTGTTTATTTAATTTATTGCAATACTAATAATCAAAATCAGTCATTGATATATCCTTCACAAATGCTGTAGTTTTATTTTTGTTTGTTTGTTTTTTTATTTGTTTCTGTTTTATTTTGTTTTCTTTTGGCCACATCCGGTGACGCTCAGGGATTAATCCTGGCTATACACTCAGAAATCTTTCCTGGTTTAGGGAACCAAAAGGGACTCCAGGGATCGAACCACAGTCCATCCTGGGTCAGCCACACGCAAAGCAAACACCCTACTGCTGTGCTATTGATCTTGCCCCAAATGCTGTAGCTTTAAAATATGTAGCAAATACTTGGCTCCAACATTGGCAATTTAAATGAATATCAACCTATGTTTAAGCATTAGCTGTATTATTATTGTAATTATTATTTTGATTCATCATCTTCCTTTATGAATGAAACAAATTTTTAAGGATACTTGAAAGGTAAAGGCCTAAGATTAGAAAAGAAAGAGTTCTTCAGATTTTCAAGTAAAATGAAAAGGGAAAAACATAAATGGCCTTCAATCAGCAAACAAATAGAAATTAGAAGGGCAAAAGCGATAGCACAACAGGTGAGGTGTTTGCTTTGTACTAGGCTGACCTGTGCCATGCCCAGAAACTCATATTGTCCCCTGAGTTAACAGGAGTGATCACTATATACAGAGGGAGTTGTCAGTCCTAAAAATGCCAGGGTATGGTCCCAAAACAACAACAATGACAGGTACTGTGGATTTTGAAAAGAAAGCAATATTAAAGTGTAGCAGCATTCTAAAAATGATAGTTTCTATAATCCTGGGTATATAGCAATAATTTTTGTTTATTTATTTACTAGGTTTTTGGGACACACCTGGAAATGTTCAAGGGTTACTCCAGAGTCTGTACTCAAGAATTACTCCTGGTTCTTCCAGGGGGACTTTATGGAATGCCAGAGATTAAACCCAAGTCAGCTACATACAAGGCAAGCACCTTACTTGCCAAACTTTTTCTCTAGCTCTGACATGAATTTTATTTTTATATTGAATGTATATTCAAAGTATTGAGTGATTCTTACATAAGAAATATATCCATAAGTATTCATTTTTAGATGTTTGGATATTTCAAAAGTATTTAAATCAGTGATATGGAGGTAGCAAGTTAGTAGAATTAATAAGGCAATATGACTTACATGAAGCCATGGTTCCATGAGAATAAAGGCAGATTACTAAGCCCTGAGCATAACTTGGTGTGTCCCCACCCCCCCAAAATGAAAATAATTAAAGTATTTTGCCATGAAAATTACTGAAGATAGCTCTGGCTAGATCTCTACAGGAAGCTGGGTTTAGAGCTACCCCCTTTATTTCTTCTAACTCTGCAGTGAAAATGATCCAAGCATTTCACGATATATAAGACTTAAGATTCAGGCATGGGTCTAGAAACTTGAAATCTTTACATGCATTTTCTAATAAATTTCAAAGACAAAAGGAAGTGTCTAATAATGAGATATTTTATGAAGAAGACTAAAGATAAATTAAAAGTTTTCATTTAAGTAATTAGAGATATGTACAGGCAATTTTTGTTTGATTAGGTAACTATTAAGGAAATGCTACGTTAAAAGAGGAGCATCTACTTTTTCAAAACAACAATATACATACAAGCAAACAAAACAGAAGAAAGTTTGCTTTTAGAGGTAACAGGAGCATTATCGTTGGAGGACAGAAAGAAATACTTTGACCTGCTCTTGATACAGAAAAAGGCAATGATAATGATAGATTGACAGAAGATATACAAACAAAGCCTAGAGCCTTAGAGCCTAGCAGACCTTGAATTTTTATTTTTGATACAGTGGAAATTCACAGGAGAGAAGGATGAGTTTAATGCTTTGGAGGATATCCCTCATAATGCATAAAATGTTTTCACATTGATGACTGCTTAAATAAATATTTTGTTTTCCCTGAGAAAGCATATGTCCAAAGAATAGGATCTCTTATACTTTTGTCCTTAAAAATGATGAAGTGAATAGAAAACGGCTTTTCTATTGGAACCATGCAAACCATAATTTGCATACTTGAGCTACTTATTTAGTGCACAAACCCCTAAACTTTCAAAAACTGAAATTTCTCTGTCTCTGTGTGTATGTGTTTGTCTGTGTGTCTGTATGTGTCTCTCTTTCACGCTCTAATTCTCAGCATGCAGAACACAATGCCTTTTTAGTATTTGTGGTCTGACCACTTTGCTGTAATCTTTTGGAATACTTAAATGAATTTTAGAAGAGAGTTAAAACTCTGCTTTGTAAAGCCTTATTCCTATCCTCAAATTATCTTAATTCATTACCTTCTTGCTATGATAGTTTAATTGAGTGTAGGATATAAAGCTAATTTATTTCACATTTTTGCTTTTAATAGTTTTCACTTTCTTTATTGAAAAGGTAATTACTGAAATCCAATACAATAACTGGAAATTACTTTTCTTAATAACACATATTATCATGTCACCATCAGCAGAAAATAATTTGGAGTAACCCCTCCAACTTTGGGTTACTGAAAATGAGTTTAAATTTGGCAATATGTGAACAGTATTATTTCAGAGCTGACCTTTTATTTATTTTGAAATTTTACACTTGCTCATATTCAGTGAGATAACAGAAAATAAAAAAGTAAGTGTAGTAAGCATAGTACTAATATGCTGATATAAGTTTGTTTAGGGTTTGATTGATTACCTTATGGCATGATTTTGTGCAAATAAATAAACATAATGAAAGTTTAATCTGTGCTGGTATTTATTAAGTATATAAAATAAGTATTATTTAACCATGTGTGCAATTATTTTTTGTTATATGTAAAATAATAGTTATCACAGTGCATATTGTAATAATTTGCATCACTTGCTTTGTTTGTTTTTAGTTCACACCCAGCTACATTCAAGGTTTACTCCTGGCATTGTACAAGGGACAACAATGGTGCTAGGAATTAAACCAGAGTTCCCACAAGCAAGACAAGTGCCCTACACACTGTTCTAACTCTGTGACTCTAATTTACATCATTTTAAATATTTTTTTAAATTTTCAGTTTCATAATACCTGTCATTTATACACATAAATATGTTTTTTTAAATACTACATAAGGGGCTTGAGAGATAGCACAGCAGCAGGGCATTTGCCATGCATGTAGCTAATCCAGGATCCCATATGGTCCCCCAAGCCAGGATTGATTTCTGAGTGCATAGCCAAGAGTAATCCCTGAATGTCGCTGGGTGTGACTACAAAACAAAGAAACAAAAAATATTACATAAGTTTTTCCTGTTATGTTAGGTTTGGGTACTCCATGTTGGAATTACTGAGTATAGAAAAGTTTGTTCTCATTTTATTATATTGTAATATCTAATTCTAAATTCCCTTAACTTATTTATATAATAGGAAATATATTAATAAAGATTCCTTTGAAGAGATAAATGATCTTTGTCCTTTCCTAACTTCCTTATTCAGAGTATAGACCTTTTTATTTTCATGATGTTTTTGTGATACATTGTCCTTTTTTTTTTATATTTATCTACCACATCTTTTCAGGTACTTCTATCAATCCCTGCATTTTGTTTAATTATCAAAACATTACAAGTTAAGGGACAAAAACATAAGAAAGTAGATGAAGTATATGTCATGGATTAGTGAGAATAAACCATTTGGAAAATTATTTGTGTCATGAGGGTCACTCAAATCAACTATTCTATAACACAAGTTCTTGTCTAACAGGACCTCAGAGACTTTCTAGAATTAGTCCTCACCAATTCTAGACATTTAAACTTCTGAGTTGAGTCATATGCTATAAATTATTGGGAATAGACTATTTGAAAAATCCCCCAAAATGTATGATCCTCCAACTCACAATTAAACTTTAGTTATTCAAGAGACTCAAACTATAATAAGATAAACACAAAATGGACTTATTACACTAGTCATTCAGGGAACTAATTAACTAACTAACTACTAGTCCATGGGATGCATGCTTGGAACTATGGTGGAAGGAGGTCAACACCATTGGTTGGAATGGCCCTAATTCAATGTCACTATATGCCTGAAAACAACTTTAATTCACTATGGTCTCAATAAAAAATAAAAACTTAGATATTAATACTCTCAGTAGAATTACAGAAATACATTAATAAACTATTTGTATAATTTATATAAATGTATAAATTAATTTGGCAAAATTGTTTACTTAGCAAAAATGTGTATTGCAATTTATTCCATGAACATCTGACCTTCAGTTCCTTTTGCATAGTAAAGACAATACCAAGGATTAATCATATAGCTATTGATTGGGTTAGAAAGCTAAAGGATAAATGATCGATTCTAGAATTACTGAAGACCTTGATACTCAAAGTAGACTTCTGATACTAATGACATGGCATCATCTAGCACACTTTCAATATGCAGTGACAATAAACATGCCCATATTTGCTTGTTCAACATGTTAATAAGAACCCTGAGCATTCAAATATATGTTAAAGTATAAGAAAATCTGCTTTGTAAAAATTATTTCTGGAACCTGGTGATATGTGAGATATAGAAAATGAAAGCACCAGGGAAATTTTTCAATCTTTTTTAAATAGATAAATGTTTCAATTATGTAGTGAAATTGAGAGATTAAATAACAGCCCAAAGTGGTATAAGGTTCAGAAAATAAAAACACAGTTCAGACTTTTTATGATGTAACACTAAAGAGAAAACCTAAAATTATCAGTTGAATTACTTGTATTTTGATGCATTCAGAGTTTTTAAATAGTTTTACTGACATTAAATAAAACAATAAAACAATGCATTCCAAAATGCATACAATGATTGCTGCCACACAGTACACACATGCCAACTTTTCCTTTTGTTATGGCTATTATTACTACTATTATCTCTGTCATCATCTTTTTTTTTTTCAAGTAAGTGTAATATTATAGGAAACTGTGTGTTTCAGGACAAAACTATACTGAGAAGGGTGTGGTGTGATTATGTAGACCACCTTAATTACTTAAAAAAGGAGAAAATGAAAAGATAAAGCTGACACTTTTAAAAAGCTCAGCAACAGAATTTCCCACATCAGCACTTAGTGAATATGCTTGCAATTAAAGCTATGGTGTGGAATTCCTGATTACTCAGCTTTTGCAAATTGAAGGGATAATAAATAGTACAGAAACAAAAATGGTTACTTTTCCAAAGATGTATAGAAACAAACATCTAATTTTCATGTTATGCTTGTTTAATTAGGTAATTTACTGTAACGTATATTTACCATACAAGAGTATAGATGAGAGGAGGCACTTTTTCTCCTTATATCACTTGTAAGTATTAGTTTATACTGCACAAAGGGACTTGCTGATCTCACATAATGATGCCAGTTATTGAACTGGCAAAAGACAAAAGACATAATGGGAATATAGAAAACACATAAAAAGAAAGAAAACAAGGAAACATATATCTTATATATATGCATACATATAAAGAAAAATAGAAGAAACATTTCTATTCTTATCTAGGAGGAAAATATATTTCAGGAGAAAAAGTATATATCAAATTTTAAGTATAAAATCCCATCAAACCCCAAAGAAGTCATGTACACATGGGGATCACACACAGTGCTGCTCAGAGTTGATTTCCGTGACACTTATGAATTACACTTAGCCTTGTTTAGGGAATCATATGTGGTTTCCAGAATTCAAACTGGTGTTGACTGCACAAGTGTTTACCCTGCTCTTTCTCTTCTGAACCCAGAACAGATCAGAAACTTTGTGCATGGATGTGTGTGTGTGTGTGTGTGTGTGTGTGTGTGTGTGAGAGAGAGAGAGAGAGAGAGAGAGAGAGAGAGAGAGAGAGAAACACAGAGACAGAGACAGAGAGACAGAGACAGAGAGAAACAGAAAGACAGAGAGATAGAGAGATTAAAGATCATTTGGACTCTAAAATGGATTTGGGAGGAGCCAAATGATCTGATTAAGGGATCCAAGCAAGGACTGGAACTGGAGGAAAAATGGTTTTTGATAGGCCTGCTCAGAAGGAGAAACAACTTCCAATCAGAAACAATGAAGTCCACATAGTGAAGGGAATGTTTTCTTGAGCTAAGGAAGTTTAAACTCATTGACATAGTGAATCATCTTTGTATAGAAAGAAACAAATGAACTTTCTATCCTAAGTTGAGTAAATTATTTTCATATTGATGAGTTTTACCCATCTTTTGACCTTTATTTTAATTTTTATTAATGCACTGGGAGTTACATTATCCATAGCTGAGTTTTAGGCAGTGTTCCAATACCAATCATACCATCTGTGCCAACTTGTCTCCATCAGTTCTTCCCAGGTGGCCTCTTCCCAATGCCATCCTTACCCCAGGAGTGCCTCCTTGACAGGCACATTTTTAAGTTTCGTTATTGTAATTTGGATAACATGTTTTTAGTGTTGTCCACTCTGATTCTACCACGATTATGTGCAAAGAATATGAACCCTACCACCCCTTTACTTCATATTAACTTCTGCTTATTATCTCCTCAATTTTTTATCTTCCTTTCCTTATGTTCTGGGATCAAAGGCAATAGTTACCTCCTTTATTACCTTGTATTCCTTTGTCCAGTTATTCTATATACCACAGATATGATTATCCTGCTTTTGCCCTTCTGTCTTACTTCACTTAAAATATCTTCCAGTTTCATCATAGATGTAGTGAATTTACTGATTTCATAATCCCTTATAGTTGCATTAAATATATGTCTATATGTGTATGTGCGGAAATACAGACCAAATTTATCTTTATAGGATACTCATCAGTCATTGGACAATTTTATTGAATACTCTGTACGTTTTATTTGAAAAAGAATGGCCTGAGCCATTTTTTGAAACTGTTTAGACACCCTTTGGAACAAAGATTTGAAAAATAGAGCAATTATTTCTAAACTTTATACATGAATATTTACCAGTCCCTCACCCAATTCAATAGCTCCTATCTGCCTTCATTAAGAAAAAGAAAAGGCTATGTGACTGAAGCCATTTAGGCTTAGAACAGTGAGCATGCTAAGCAGGTAATTAAAAAAAACAAACAACGAAAAAACAGTAAGTATTCAAGTGAAGGAAATAAAAATTTGCTACAATATTCATAAACATAAGGACAGAATATAAGTAAGTTTTTTGGGGAGTGGGGCAACATCCAGTGATGCTCAGGGGTTACTCCAGTCTATTCGCTCAGAAATCACTCCTGGCTTGGGGCGCTGGGGGATCCAACTGCGGTCAGTCCTAGGTCAGAGGCATGCAAGGCAAATGCCTTACTGCTGTTCCACCGCTTCGCCCCAAGAAATATAAGTAAGGTTTAATGCACTGTACAATTTTTTTGTATGTCTTTATTCCAGTGCCATGCTGTTTTAATGACTATAACTTTGTAATATTATTTATAGTTGGGAATAAGATGCCTTCCATATTCCTTTTTCCAGGGGTTGCTCTAGCTATTTTCGAGTGTTTATTGTTCCAAATGAATTTCAGGACTGTTTGATCCACTTCTTTGAATAAGGTCATGTGTACCTTTAGAGGGATTACATTTAATCTGTACAATACTTTGGGGAATATTGTCATTTTAATGATGTTAATCCTACCAATCCAAGAGCAGGGTATGTGTCTCCATTTCTGTGTGTACTCTTTTAATTCTTTTTTTTTAATTCTTTTTTTTTTTATTTTAACACCTTGATTACATACATAGTTGTGTTTGGGTTTCAGTCATGTATAGAACACCACCCATCACCAGTGCAACGTTCCCATCACCATTGTCCCAAATCTTGCACTGTACAATTTTTGAGGAAATTTCACTAATAATGTGCTAACATATCTTGTTATTTAAAGACGTATGTAATTGAATCATACTTTCAGGTTTTATCAATTACTGTAGCACAACATCATGTCTTCAAATTAACAGACTAGTTGATTTTTAGTTACTATTAGTAATTAAAATCTATTCTCAATTTTTACTTTCTACATTATATTGTTTATACACTATAATTTCTACGCTTCATTATGGAAGAAGACTCTGATTATGATTTTATAAAATTACGAGCATTGCTTCAGATGGGAACATGCATCTGAGTTCTCACTTTTGGGGGGTGCTGATGGTGTTGTAGCCAACATTATGTAGAGTTCAGGGATTACTCTAGGCTCTGGGCGCAGGAATAAATCCTAACCCTGTCTGGGGAATATTTGATATCAACTATTGAACTGGGGTTAACTTTATGCAGACTAAACACCTTAATCCCTCTACTATCTTTCTGACCCACCATTATTTCCTCTTAAAATGCATTAGCAATTATACACAGGTTTTAATCAATAATGAACAGAAATGGTGAAATAAATAGGATATTTATCTAGTATATCCCAATGCAAAGCATTACAAAATTATATTAATTAGGAAATTTTTTCTTAGATTTGTCAACTATGTTCAAAATCTTATCATCCTTAGAGGGAACTAGTCAAAACTATTGTACAGACAAGTGTTAGCAGAGTTTGCCTTAATAAGTTTTTTTATCCTTAGATCTGTTTATAAAACTGGGTCTTGGAAAACATGTAGTAAGGAGAATTTTAGGAGAGTTATTTCCTGGTGAATGGTTGACAGTGCCTTAGCTGATTAAGCACAATATGGTTTGTGGTGAAATTTTAGTAGAATTTTATATGTAGGGGGTATCTCTGTGACCAGAAAAACCCTCCAGGAAGCTGATCTCTAATGAACTTCCTTGCTAGACAACATTTCACACATATCATATTTCATGCTAGGGAAATTAACTGTGTCCTATGTGGCTGCACTGGGAAGGGTATCTAAGAAGCTAGTATGTCAATGCCTCTAGGCTGTATTCCACATCCACTTCCCTTTGTAGATTTGCATTCATTCACTTCAATAATTTACTACTACAATATCATTAGAGTCTTTCAACAGCTCCTTGGGAATCTAACACCCAGCAAAAATATATTATTTTGTTTTATTATGCTCACTTAAATAACAGTTATTAATCAATTGCCTACTCTTTGTAGGTCTAACTTCTAGCTACTCAGGAAAGAATTGAAATCAAAAATGCTCCAGGAAAAAAATAAGATACTGTAGCATTACTGATCAACCAATACCCAATACTATAGTTATTTATGTCTTAAGTGTTCAATTTGGCCACTTGCAAATTTCAGCTGAATTGGGAAATTAAGCAAGATGCTTCTTTCCTCAACTATTACTTCACTGTTTACAAGCATAGTAAATTTATACTTGTGGTATCATGCTAACTCCTTCATTAGTTATTTTTGGTGACAATTTATTATAACCAAGCTCTATAAAACTTTTCTATATTATTTCTTATTTATTCTCCATTTCTTCCTTTGGTATGTTTTAACTTTCTAGAAAGTTAAAAGAAACACATATTTTATAGTATAGTTTCTCATTTCTTATTTTTAATGTGTCTGCCAAGTTTGTCATTCTGTAATAATATTTCAAAACTGCTTAATATTTTTAATATTTTCAGTGTATTTAAACCATTGCTAAATTTCTACCCTGGGTACTATATTTATCCCCATTATCAAAAAATATATATAGGTTTTTATAAGAATTTTTTCAAAATACTATGACATATGTTGGCTATTTTTTCTCTATAATTTGTCTAAGTTTTTTATAACCCATAATTCATGTCAATATAAAGTAGTGAATTTTGGTTTTGCTCCTGTGCCACCATCAATCTATATACAATGTTCACAAAGCCTGTCACTTCAAACTTAGATGTTTGGATATAATAAAATTTGAGGCAAAATTCATAGGGCACCACTACAATTACACAGATTTTTATATAAACTAGAGAGAGAAAGCACATTATTATGTCCTTTGTTTTTGCTTTCTATGCAGCTCTTCATCAAATATAATTTAAAGATGATAAGCCAAGTGAGAATAATGAGAGTTAGGAATATTTGGGAAGTGAAGTCTTTCAAACTTTCATTCTTTTATCTATATGAATTTGACAAATTTTACACTCAAACTTTTGTGTAATGTATGTCTTTGCCAATAATTGAATTTTTTCTGCTTTTTTAGTTAATCACCAAACAAAAGCTATGAATCTTGGGAATGACCCTGTTTTTCAAAAATGCCATGTAATAAATGAAAAGTAACACACATGCAATTTAGAATAGGCTAGACAAATAATTGTTCGATTGGGTTACTTTTATAAATATATCTACAATCATAAAAGATAATTAGTTTCTATTATTTTTATTGCTATGATTAAGCAGTATTTTGCCTCAAAATGATGAAACTAATTAATGTGTGTCAAAGAATCATAGTGCAATGTTTTTTTAAGTGCATTGGTCAAGATATATATATATATACATATATATATATACTAATAAAATAAAGTTGGTAATAGTCATTAACATTTCTTCCTATGGTCTTTCTAATAAGATTATTTTATTTTATATAATTTTGAAGTATAATACTCAAAGGTCTTGCCCAGAAGTTAGATCTCGGGGGTCACTCCTGAGTTGCTTAGAATCCTCTGAGGCCAGAGATCAAACCCAGTCTTCCCAAATGCAAAACATGAGCTCACCCCATTGAGTTAATTCTCCTGCCTTATCATGTTATTTACATATGATTCAGTTACCTATCTTTCACCTATGTGATCATAGATATATTTAAATTTTATTTTTACAATCTTTTCATCAACTTTTTCATTATCTATTGTGAATATAATACCAAATTTAGATTCATATTAATAAGTTAAAAAAATGTCTTCTCTAGGCTAGACACCTTATCCAGAATTTGAAATGGGCCAGTAGAGAACATGGTAAGGAAGTTTATTATCATGACTATTAATCTTTTCTCCTCTTTTAAATTTATTACTGTTCTGTTTTCAAAGTGTAATGATATTATTATTGAGAACCCATTATACACATTGCTTTATCTATCACAAAATGTGTACAATATAAGAACTTTTCCACTTTGCTTTTCTTCCAAGAAAAGTATTTTGACAGTCATAAATTTAAGTGTCTATTTTCTTCTTGCTAGCATTGTATTTTCTTATGACTTTATAATCCAGTTGTTCAGCCAATCCATCTTTATTTGTAGTGCTTTTGGCAAACTAAAGGCGACACATTTTTCCATTTACTGATGGACAAGAATATCTCAGAAGTCTAAGAGTTAATAACTCTTTGCTTGAGTCAAAGCTATAGTGACATCAGAACTAGACCTAGTCTAGGTGGTTAAACCATAAAATTATATTTTAAAAGATATATGTCTAAGCAACCATATACTTAAAAAATAACAAAAATGAGGGGAAAATCAATAATAGAATATTAAGATAAATTCTTTATCTTGTTTACTTAGCATACCAAAACAAAAGAAACTGATAATAGAGTTGAGGAGGTTTAAAACTAAGATTTTTTTCCTGCTGTTATAATTAATGTGCCAATAGTGACCAAGCAGCCATCCTTCTCCTCAATGATACCTAGAATTGAGAGATTTCTTTCAGCATCTACATTTTTTTCTTTTAAAATAAAATCTCTCAAACATGGGTCTTGGCACATGTTTATCCCTAAGTATTTTGTATATCAGGAAGTATATAGTTAAGAACATAGAACTTTAAGTATGAAGATATCTAGAAAAAATTTAAATATTAGTAATGTAATGCAGTCCCTCAGTGATATGGGAAAGTTATTAAACCATTTTGCAGTGCAACTGTATTTTCAAAATGAGAATCACATCAGGTATTGTCAGAACAATTATCCTAGGCCAGAAAGCAAAAGTATAGTCAATATAAATCAATTTGGACATATAAAGATGATTAGCTATTGAAATGCCATAAGAATCACCCTGAATGAGCTCTCAAAGACCAATGCTAGGAGAATATGAGTAACATTTGCCAAAATTATAATGTGAAGTATAAATATTAATGAGTTTTCCCAATAAAAGATTTTATTAAGTAAATGTATTGAACGGTGGTGATAAATTGTCCTAATAGAAGGACTTTGAACACCAGTGTAGGTAGACATGATAGAGACATTATTCCAACTATAAGAGTTCTATATTGTTCAAACCTCACTTTTCCCTGAGTAGGAACTGGATTTGTATGCAAGAAATATCGTGAAATGGGAAAGGAAGTATTTTATAGTGGCAAAACTAGCAGATACTATTGCGACCAATGTCATTCAGCTAACATCTCCACTATGTTATGTAGAAGCATGATTCTGTGTTTAAATGTGAAAAAGAAGCCTTTACTTTCATATATTCATCCACAATAGTATAATAGAAGATAATCTACAAGAAAAAAAATCAAACAGCTAATGGACAGGAAATCTACAAAACATCTAAACAGTACTTTCCAATTTTAAACATTTAAGGCAAGACTAAGAAACTGTCACAAAGTCTATAGACTTCACTAAGTAAGCAAGCATTTGTCCTGGATGATACACTAGAACAGGGAATAAAGGTTATTGTTGAAAGTGGTTAGATATAAATAAAACAGTAAATTTTATTAAAGAAATGTACTTGTTTATACAATGTTAGAATCTTAGTTTTGTTAAAATAATGTAATTTTTAAACATAGGAAATATGGTAATATTATAAGAAAATGTAGATATTTTGTGTCTATGATTATTTTCAAATAATAATTTTATTGAAGAAGATGAAGAGGAGAAAGAGGATGAGGAAAATGAGGAGGAGGAGAAGAAGAGGAAGAAGAAAAGGTAGTAGTAGAAGAAGAAGAAGAGGAAGAAGAAGAAGCACGAGAAGGAGGAAGAAGAGACGGAAGAAAAGGAGGAGGAGGAAGAAGAGAAGGAGGAAAAGGAGGAGAACAAAGGAGAAAGTGAGGGAGAAGGAAGAGAAGAAAAAATATACGAAGGAGGTGAATATGGTGGAGGAACAATATAACGAAGAGGAGGATGGAGGAAAAAAGAGGAACAGGTACAACAAAGGAAAGGTGAAGAAAGGATAGGGAAAATTAAACTTGTAACTAATGTCTTTGTTACATATTTTGTAACAAAGATGTCTGTTATTTTATTCTCCTTTGAAAAACAAGTTAATAATTCATTAATAAATAATGACTCACTTGGGGCTGGAGCAGTGGTGGAATCGGTAGGGCATTTGCTTTGCACACACTAACCTAGGACGGACTGTGGTTCAATCCCTGGTGTCCTATATGGTTCCCCAAGTCAGGAGCGATTTCTGAGAGCATAGCTAGAAGTAGCCCCTGAGCATCACTAGGTGTGGCCCCCAAACAAAAAAATGACTCTTACATCAACTGTATACTATATTATTGCATTTACATGAAGGTCACTAGTAAGTAAAATTAGATGGTAAATTGGATGTCAGGATGACTGTTACCCTTTAGATAGGTAATTGTAATGGGAATCATTATTTGAAAGATCTTTCTTGAATAAAATCCTTCTTGTTTTGGTGCTGGTTATTCTCTATCAGTAAAAATGTATCTAATGAAACTATTGGTATATGCTCACTTTCTTTCTGTACATTATACTTAAAATTTCAAACTCTATTTCTAAATATAGATGCCAGAAAAAAAAAAAACAGAGTACAAGCTCAGCATTCATTTAAAGACTGGATGCCACTCTCTTGAAGGTATCAAGTTATAATCTACTGATTTTATTAAAACTGACACCAATCTCTCAGAAAGCAAAGTACTATGTAATTCTTTACATGCTTTAAAATTAAAGTCTTTTCAGAAAAAGTAATTGTCAGTGGATATAGAATCCTCATTCACTGTTTGGGAACCAGCAATCTATTATGATCATTTCCTTGTAACATTAAATATTATATCGTATTTTGACAAGAAACACAAGGGTAAAGTCCTTGACAACTAACCACTTCAAGTCAACTTCATGAATCTTTTCTTTTAAGCCCCAAATATTCTTTTTTTTTTGGGGGGGGGGTCACACCCTGCAATGCTCAGGGGTTACTCCTGGCTCCATGTTCAGAAATTGCTCCTGGCAGGCACGGGGGACCCAAATATTCTTCAGTGGTTAATACTAGGTTTAGAACAAATAAAACAATTTTCAACTTTCTGAGAATTCAATTAGAAGAGGGTTACTTTTTGTTCATATTATCTGAGCTGTTCTCAGGATTGTAAGTAGTGACTGAAAATAGTAAATACTGATACTGTACAGGGAAAAATTTGCAAGTATCTTTGACTCAAAGGCACTACTCACTTCAAGCAGGCTCTCCCATGAGAAATACCTATCAAATCATTTTAAAATAAATTGGAAAAATAAGTAGAAAAGAGAAGGTGGGAGCAAGAGTTGTGAATGAGTAGTCAGCAAATGAGAAGGTTTTCATTTGAAAGTTAAATTGGCAGCTGGCACTATTTCAAATTTCTGCATTTAATATAATTTGAATGGGGTAGAAGATAGTATTGCATTTTGAAGAGGCAAAGCAAAGCCTTGAAAGTGAGAAATGTACAAACCTCAGTTATTTCACACAGTTCAATTTACCACACTTGCCTTCACAGCATTTAGAAGAAAATGAGGTGTAGGTATTTTAGATTTTTTTTTCTCAGCACTCTACTAAAATGATTTAGGTATAAGATTCAAACTATACACAGGGATTTAAATTACTAAACAAATAATAGTCACAAGAGGCAAATAAAATCCCCAAATTACAGCTGATTTAATGGGGAATATTCATAATGTGGAAATTAAATTGGGCTTAAAAGATAGATGCTAATAATAAGGTTATCACACTAGCTAATAGTTAGGAAGGCTAATAAATAGAAAGGTTAATAGTTAGGAAGATAGAGGAAGGGACATTTAATTAACATAAAAATGTAAATTCCTTTTTATAGATACAGGAGTATGTGTTTCATTTCACCAGGAACACTGAGTTTGAACATTTATTACAATTAACATTTAGTTCTTGTGTCCCAACAATATCAACTAGGGCTATTAAAATTAGGATTAATTAAATTAATTAATTAAAATTAGGATGAAAAACAAAAAGATATTCAAACCCCCAGAGAGAAAAATCTTAAGAGCAAGATATTCTGCAAGGCATAGGAAATAAATACAATATTTACACAAATCACATTATTTTATAATTTTATATATTAGAAAAAGGAGAAAATAGCTATTCTAAGAGAAATGGTTTTTCAGTGTCTTGACACAGACAGGGATATTTACTACTGCAATTTTCTAATGCAAGTAACTGAAATTTAGAAAAGTAAAATAATCTGAAACACAGGCAGCTATAAGTAACATTAGAATTTGCATCTAGTTTTTTGTGAATCTAAAACTCCCCTATTTGATATTACATTATTATTGGCTCTTGGTCACTTTTGAAGAGACTGGCATTCAAAATGCAGGTGATCAAAGTCAGAGAGATAATGATAATACAGGAGTTTAGAGTACTAACCTTATGTAGTTAACTCTATTTTTATGCACTGCATGTAAGCACAGAATCAGGAGTCAGCCCTGAACAACTGAATGTGCTCGCTAAACCAATCAACCAACCAACCAACCAACCAAAACAAAGCAAAAATAAAGGTGTTAAAACATTTTCAAGAGAATGTTAATATTTAATTAAGGTAAAGAAAAAAATTGCATTTTCAGTTTTAATCTTTTCCTAGATAGTTCTTGCAACTATACAGAAAACATAAAAATAATTATAAATGATAGATGTGCAATTAATTCTGAAAGAGAGGGAGGCTGCAAAGTCAGGTCAAGTCCAGATTTCTCTTTCAGAGCTTTGGTTGTGAGGTAAATAGAAGTATAGTTTTGGGTATCATTCCTATTTGTAGCCTAGAATCTGACTGCTCAGGATTATTTTTGTGTATCTGCAAAATTGAAGTTCATTATATATATTAAATAAAATATGTAAAAAGAACCACACACAATGGCTAGACAACATTGGGCACTTAAATGGTATTCCCTTCTCATTTATAAATTTTCTCTCATTATAATGAAAAAAAAATACAAGAATTACTTGCATTCTTTTTGGCAAAAATTGCAAAATTATTTCAATTTCTTTCATCATTTGAGTTATGTAAATTGGATTGGTTCTATTTTATTTGATTTTATTTTAGTGCAGATGCTTGGATTGCTCTACATTTTTATTTGTTGCTTAATCATTAAAGACTAAAATATTTAAAGTGGAACTGCTAGTTCATATGACTCTAATTCAACTATTTCAAATTTATACCTGGTTATGGGATGAGATTTTTTTGGTAATGTTTTTATGTCTATATTTCAATTTTTCTACTTCTACATATTAATGTGGTGTTAAAAGAGTAAATAAGTTCAATCATCAGTCTGTTACAACTGATTCTTATTTAAAGTGTCAAACTAGAAGACAAATACTTTATGTAAATTAACAAGACATCAAAGAATATAAATTATCAAATAAACATCTTAAGTACATAAACTGAGAATATAATCATGCATGGGGTTACAGGAAGAATGTTTTCACAGTTGTGCATAATTTAAAAGGAGAGGGCAAGTATAAATATAGGTAATAAGGGATGAAGATATTTAAACTTTTAAAATATTTAAATGTGGTTTGATTACAACCCAAAGCAACATTTCTCTGCCCTATCGTCTGGTATAACTAAATATAGCCTTGCATTCTGGTAGATCAGAAATTTCTCTTCTCAGTGGTTAATTAGCCTCTTGTATTAAAAATAAAATGCATAAATATCACTTCATTAGTAGAATTGTATTCTATTATCTCTCTTTTCTTGATCCAGATTAATTCACAGAACATTTAGAAATATAGTAGTTAAAATGGCATATCTAATGCCAGGTTAGGGATATTGTGCTCCATGAGTCGATAATAAAAAA
>PVKC010022110.1:0-17831 GCA_004027635.1 Crocidura indochinensis
TGGGACTCCAATGATTCTTATGTTGTTTCTTTTGGGTTTATCAAAGACTTCAATTTTCATCTGTTCACATCCCTTGAGTACTTTTTCCATTGCCTGATCGTTTGTCATAAGTTTCTTTTCCCATTTCTTCTGCTGTGTTGAGTTTTTGTGCATCTCATCTTCCAGTACTCCGATTCTCTCTTCGGCTGCTGAAACCCTGGTGTCGAGGGCATCCACTAAGGTTTTCAGTTGAGCTACCGTGTTTTTCAGGCCTGCTATTTCAGTTTGGAGTTTTTTGAGTTCTGTCTTTGTGTTCTGTTCTGATCGATCTATGCTTTCTTGGAGTTTTACAAACATACTCCATATTTCTATTTTAAGTTCCTTATCTGAGAGATTAAACAGAGGGTTGGGATATTTAAGATCCTCCAAAACATCATCCTCATTCTCAGTGCATAGTGTTTGCCTACGAGCTTTCCGCATTGTCACGCCAGTAGTGTGGTTTTTCCTGCGTGTTGTGATGGGGTTTATTGGTTAGCGGCCGCGCTCTTCTGGGGCTCCAAGAATTCAGCAAAGAAAGCAGCACAGAAAGAGAGTCCCCTCAGTTCACAGTTCCCCCAGTAGAGCGCAGTACGGTGGAGTCTCCCGTAGGAGGAGCAACAAGCTCTCCAATTGGGAATCTCCTTAGCCAGCCGGTTCTTACTCACTGATTAGTCAGCTGGCAGCCCCAGCTTGCAGCGACCTCTGGATTCACTTCCCAGGGCTCTGGTCTTTGGGGAGAACTCCAAGAATTCAGCAAAGAAAGCAGCACAGAAAGAGAGTCCCCTCAGTTCACAGTTCCCCCAGTAGAGCGCCTGATCCACTTCTTTGAAGAATGTCATGGGTATCTTTAGAGGGCTCACTTTAAATTTGTCCAATGCTTTGAGGAGTATTGCCATTTTAATGATTTAATCCAGCCAATCCATGAACAGGGTATGTTTTTCCATTTCAGTGTCTCTTTTCTTATTTCTTGGGGCAGGGTTTTATAGTTTTGTTTTGTATAGACACTTCACATATTTAATCTAGTTGACTCCAAGATATTTAAGTTTATGTGGCATTAATGTGAATGGGTTGTTTTCTAATGTTCATTTCTTCCCCATTATTATTGATGTATAAAAAGGCCATTGATTTTTTTTGTGTTAATTTTGTGGCCTGCCACATTGCTATGTGAATCTATTGTTCTAGAAGCTTTTTAGTAGTCTTTAGGGTTTTCTAAGTGTAATTCCATGTTGTGTGCAAACAGCGAGACCTTGCCTTCTTCCTTTCCTATCTGGATTCCCTTGAAATCTTTGTCTTCCCTAATTGCTATAGCAAGTACTTCCAGTACTATGTTGAATAGGAGTAGCAAAAGAGGACAGCCTTGTCTTGTTCCAGAATTTTAGAAAAAGCTTTAAGATTTTCTCCATTGAGGATAATATTTCCATTGGATTGTGGTAGATGGCCTTAACTAACTGAGAAAGGTTCCTTTCATTCCCATCTTACTGAGAGTTTTTTAAAATCAAGAATGGGTTTTGGATTTTATCAAATGCTTTATCTGTGTGTATTGATATGACCGTGTAATTTTTATTCTTCTTGTTGATCTTTTTGTATTATGTTGACAGATTTATGAATGTTAAACCATCCTTGCATACCTGGTATGAAATCTACTTGATCATATCAAATATTCTTCTTGTTGAGGCATTTGATCCTATTTAACAAGATTTTGTTGAGGATCTTTGCATCTGTGTTCATCAGGGCGATTGGTTTGTAATTTTCTATTTTGGTAGCATCTCTCTCTGGTTTTGGTATCAAGGTGATGATGGAAGTGTTCCATTTTTTTTTCAATTTTGTGAAAGAACCTCACCAGACATTCTGAAAGGTTTGAAAAAATTCATTAGTGAATCCATCTGGGCCTGAACTTTTGTTTTTGGGCAGACATTTGATTATCGTTTTAATTTCCTCAATAGTGATGGGGGTGTTTAGGTATGCTTTACATTCAACCATGGAAGATTATAAGAGTCCAAGAATATATCTGTTTCTTCCAGGTTCTCATGTTTGTTAGCATAGAGTTTCTAAAATTAGTCTTTGATTACCCATTGAACCTCTGCAACACCTGTAGTGATATCCCCCCTTTTCATTTCCAATACGGGTTATCAAGTTTCTCTTTCTTTGTGAGTTTTGCCAGTGGTCTATCAATCTTGTTTATGTTTTTAAAGAACCAACTTCTGCTTTCATTGATCTTTTGGATTGTTTTCTGTGTTTCCACTTCATTGATTTCTGCTCTAAGCTTTGTTATTTCCTTCTGTCTCCCTATTTTTGATTCCTTTTGTTGATCATTTTCTAATTGTATAACCTGCATCATTAAGCTATTCTCCTATGCCCCTTCTTCCTTCCTGATGTATGCTTGCAAAGCTATAAATTTTTCTCTCAATATTGCTTTTAGCTGTGTCCCATAGATTCTGATAGTTTGTGCTGTCATTGTCATTTGTTTCCAGGACAGTTTTGATTTCCTCTTTGATTTAGGCTGTTTAATTTTTAGGTGTTAAAGTTCTTCTTCTGTGCCCTTTTGTAGATCACATCTAATTTTAGAGCCCTGTGGTCAGTGAAGGTAGCCAGCAAAGTTTCTAACCTCTTGATTTTATGGAAGTCTGTTTTATATATACATTATATATACATATATGTTATATGAAAGTCTGTTTTATATATATTTTAATATATATTAAATAATATATATTTTACATATATGTAATAAGCCTCTTTCTTCCATTTCTCTTTTCACAAAAGTTGGGTTTCAATCTGGTTGATCTATCAAGTATTGACAAGGCTGTGTTGAGGTTTCCCACAATTATTGTATTATTCATGATATCCTCTTTAAAAGTTGTCAATAATTGTATTAGATATTTTGTTGGTCTCTCATTGGGTGTGTATATGTTTAGTAGTGTGATTTCTTCCTGTTGCACATATACTTTGATTAGTAGGACGTGTACATCTTTGTCCCTTACAACTTTTCTGAGTCTAAAGTTTGTATCATCTGATATAACCATGGCCACCTCTGATTTTTAAGGGTGTTGTTTGCTTGGATAATTTTTCTCCAGCCTTTGATTTTGAGTCCTTTTTTCTGACTATTCAGGTGTTTCTTGTAGGCAGCAGAAGGTTGGATTCATCATTTTGATCCATTTAGCCACTATTTGGTGTACTTAGTCCATTGACATTGAGGGAGATGATTGTCATGAGATTTAGTGTCATCTTTTTGTATAAATTTGGTGTGTCTGTTGGTCTGTCTTGTCTTAAAGTAGACCATTTAGTTTTTTCATTAAGGCTGGTTTTGCATCTGTAAAGTTTCTGAGTGTATCCGTGAAGGTATGTATCCTTCCTTCAACCCTGAATATGAGTCAGGCAGGGTGTAGTATTCTAGGTAAAGCCTCCATTTCATTATTTTTGTCACAATATTTCACCACTGTCTTCTGGCCTTGAGGGTTTCTTGTGACATGTCTGCTATGCATCTTAAGGATATTCCTTTGAATTTAATTTTCCTTTTTGATCTTGCTGCTTTAAGTATTCTGTCTCTATCTATGGGATTCGTCATTGTGACAAGGATGTGTCTTGGGTTGTTTTTCTTCGGGTCTCTTTCAGCTGATACTTTTTGGGCATGCAGGATTTGACTGCTTGCAGTCTTTAGCTCTGGGACTTTCTCTGTGATGATATCTTTGACTGTTGATTCTTCCTGATGATCTCATTCCTGAGCCTCTGAGACTCAAATGATTCTCATGTTCTTTCTGTTGAGTTTATCAAACACTTATATTTTTCATCTGTTCACATTGTTTGAAGTATTTTTTTTCATTGTATGATTGTTTGCCTTAAGGTTCTTTTTCAGTCTCTTCTTCTGTATAGAATTTTTTTGCATTTCATCTTCCAGATCACTGATTATGTCCTCGGCTGCTGTTACCCTGTTGGAAAATCTTTCCATTGAGGTTTTTAAATTAGCTACCATGTTTTTCATGTCTGTTATTTCAGGTTTAATTTTTCTGATTTTTATGTTTGCATTCTGTTCAGCTAGAGCTATGTTTTTTTCCATGAAGATCCTCCATATTTCCATACTGAGCTCTGAATCTGAGCGATTAATCAGATGGTTGGTGTTTTTTGGGTTATCAGACCTATCATCTTCATTCCCTGTGCACGGTGTCTGCTTGCGAGGTTTCTTCATTGTCATTCTTGCTTGTAGTGCAATGTGATCTGTATATTATCGTGGGTTTCATTAGTTAGAAACTAACTTCGTGCATGGCCACAAAGCATAGCAGAACGGCTGCTCTTCTGGTGCCTCTAGGAGAAAGTTTTGCTGGGCCCTCTCAGGAGTGTATCAGGAGACACAGGAGTAGAGAAACATGCAAAAGTGACAGGTCCCCTCAGTCTCTCTCGATTTGTAATCTCACAGCAGGGACATATCCCTCCCACCTGCCTTCACAGACAAAGGATCAACCTTTCTGCCAGGGCACCTCTGCTAGCCAATTTTCACTCATTCTTTCTTGGCCTTTCAGCTTGGGCGCCTCTAGAAGACAGTTTTTGCTAGCCCTTCTTGGCCCTCTCAGGAGAGTTTCAGGAGACAGAAGAGTAGAGAAGCATGCAAAGACAACAGGTCCCCTTAGTCTCTCCCAGTTGCTAATCTCACAGCAGGGGCAGACCCCTCCCACCTGCATTCACAGACCTCTTCCAGCCGTTTTCCACTCAGTCTTTCTTGTCCTTTTGGATTGGGTGCCTCTCGCAAACAGTTTTTGCTGGGCCCTTTTTGGCCCTCTAAGGAAAGTTTCAGGAAACCAAAGGCTACAGGTGCCCTCAGTCTCTCCTGGTTGGTAATCTCACAGCAGGTTCAGACCCCTCCCACCTCAGGAGAAATATTTTAAACCCAGGTTATTGCAATTTGTGAGAAAGGGAAGCACCAGGAGCAGAAAGATGGAAGATATCTTTCAGTCAATAGAGTTGTGCTCCAGTCAGCCACACATACCAGTCCAAAGTATCTGATGCTGACAGAAAAATAAGTTCTAGGCTTCTTTTAAATCATATAAAATATTTACCAAAAGTCAAGATATGAGAAGCACCAAGGCTCACTGTTAGAAGATAGAAGGGAAAGTAAGTTTGGAATTAACTGCTGTTCTGCTTCTGTAATCCTCGCTTTAAAACAAGTACATCCATCAGATTGTCAAGTTTTAAGGAACAAAGACTAGGCCCAAATGAAAAAACAGTCTCTGGAACCTAAACTTATGAGTACCTACCAGGGTCAAATGGCCTACCACAAAGTACAGAATGGCCTCAGATAGATAGTATAAGATCGTAGGAATTGAAATCTGCACCTCCGTACTATAAAAATAAGATTTCTTTTTACTAAATGTCTGGACAAACTTGCACATTTGTTTGATGCAGTATAAAAAAACCAATAATTTTAATGGTCCATTAAACTAAACTCTCTACATAAATGACTTAGCTATTGTCAAGGTTGTTGCCTAACAAAGGGAGACTCTTGCATGCTGGAAATAAAATTCCATTACTATTGCAGTACTTACTCTCATCTCCACTGTTCTTTGCAAAATCGATCTCAAATCTGTAGCAAATGCTAGAAACAATGAAGGAATACTTCAAGCAACCACATCGGGCCCTGCCTAGTCACATATTCCCAAAATACTTAGGCAGAAATAAAAATAACAGCAGTGATCTTTTCTTTGATACATAAGAGACATTCTCATTTAAGTCAGTGTGTACCGATGGAAGAGAAGGACAAGGGTGAAAGCGAAGTGGAGAGGTTTTCTGGCATCCCTCCCAAGGTAGAATTTACCCAGACAGGCAGTTCTAAGAAACTTAGACTGACAGATAAATGAGCAGTTATTTCCTATTTGAAATATATAATTAGGTGTAATATTCACATAAGAGCCATTTTCACTCCAGATCATTAAGTATTAAAATTTAATAAAAAAAAGTAAAGAAAATCAACGGGAGTTGGGAGAAGGGGCAGAACTTTAGCTACCCGAGCTGGGATTTACTCTGCCACAGAGTCGCACAAACTGAGGCCGAGAGGAAGCTTGGTAATGGCCTCATCTTTGACTCAAAAGAGCAACTTTCATCCCAGGTAAGTGCATCCTAAGGTAAGAATTAAAACTTCCCAGAATGGAATAAGTGGATGAGCGTTCCTGACACACCAACTGGGCTATGTCTAGCCACACTATCTCTACATTCAGAGGCTGGGGTAAATACAGGCAGCTGCTTCCACTTTTACTCTAAAGAGTTTAAAACATGTCAGCTTGATATGAGGAGAACAGAAACACCAGAACTCAGAAGCACCACCAGATCAGGATGGCAGCTATAGTGCATTCAAACTATCTTACACCCAGCCACAGAGTTCAAAAAATCTGAAGCTGAAAGAAAAATGGGCACATGCTCCTCTTTGTATCAGTTGATATATTTTCATCCCAGATAAATATGCCTCAAAAAAAAAAAAGAAAGAATCATCAGTACCCATATGGCAGGTGAAGTCTTCTAGTCACCCCAGACTACAATCCATGACACTTATTCCTGCACAAAGACTGACAGGAGGCAACTATTTGACGCAAGAGTGCTATTTTTACCCAAATTCTTGTCATACTTAAATTAATATAAATACCAGGACCCAGAAAAATGTGTCACTAAAACACATGCACCTTATGTGGGCTCTGTCCTGCAACTCAGTTTCGACGGAGTCTGAAAGATATACTGAAAGTGATCTCTTATTTTACTCCTGGAAGACTTTTAAACCCAGGTCATTGTACACCAAATAAAAGGAAAGCACAAGTCCCAGAAGATGGGATGAGTGGGATGAGTCTTTTATCCAACACAACTGGGTGGTGTACAATCACACAGTCTCCAAAATAACAGCTAGAGATAAAGACAAAGAATTAGAAAAGCCATTTTAGCACTAGATAATGTACCCAGAGGGCAAGAAATGCACGAGAACCCAAAACGAATGGAAGGGTGCTCCATCAACCCATGGATGGATTCACCTAGCCAGACAATCCTGAGAAACTGAGGCAGATATAAAGATAGGAATGAGCTCCTCTTTGATTCAGCGAAGCCCTGTTTGTTCCTGGATGGGAAGAGAAGTACCAGGACCAAGGAAGTGGGAAGGGAACTTTTAAGCCATTCCAATGGTCTCTTCTCAGATAAAGAGCTTTAAAATCTGTATCAGACAGAAAACCCCAAAGTTTAATGCCAATCTAGTGCACACTGAGATAATGCAATCCTTCTGGACCCAAAATGGCAAAAAGATCTTTAGCCATCCCAGCAAGTCTCTGGCCATGCACACAGTCCATGAAACTTAGGCTACACAACAATTAGTAACGATGAGAACCTAATTGAGTTAAAAAGAAATTTTCATCCCAGGTTAATTTATCCTGATGTAAATAAAATTACCAGGATTTAGGATCAGTGGCACAGTCTTCCAGACACCCTACCAAGTCTCCGCTCAGCAACACAATGTCTATACACTAAGGCAGACAAGAATAATTGACTGTACTCCTCTTTTACTGAAAAGAATAATTTAAAATAAAGGTCAATGTGCCCGAAGGAAAGAGAAGCACTAGAATAAAGCATGAAGGAATATTATAGCCAACAACACTGTGCTCTACCCAGGCACATAGTTTAAAGAAATTGAGTGTGAGAGGAAAAATAGGAAGCTGTCTTTAATTGTAATCAGAAGAGATGTTTTTACCAAAGGTCTGTGCTCCCTGAGAACAGAGAAGTACCAGTACCTCCAGCCACATCAGTGTGCTCACATAGAACTAAGGCTGGTTTTGGGGTCAGAACAGTCATTTATAATACTTTTTCGCCTGGGAAAAAAAGCAACCAGTCACAGGATGAGGAAAGTGATCTGGAAGTCATCTGAGTAGGTCTTATTCCAAGCACACAGTCCCAAGAAACTCAGGCAGAAATAAAGACCAGCAGAAGGCTCCTCTTTGACATATTAGATCCATTTTTATCCAAAGTCATTGCAGACCAAGCAAAGAGAAGCACTAGGACTCAGGAACAAGGGTAATGTCTTCAAACCACTCCAGCTGGGCACCTTTCACACAAATAATGCCAAAAAAAGGAGGCTGTCAAATAACTAAGCAGCAGTCTCCTGTGTGATACAGAAGAGCCACTTTTTCCCAGATCAGTGTACATCAAAGGAATGAGAAGCAGAAAGACCCAGGAGGAGTCTTCAAACCATACAATATTGGATCTTTTCAGTCAAACAGTTCCAAGAATCTGATGCAGATAGAATGAAAGTCAACACAGTCCTCTTTGACTCGAAAGAGGCATTGTTACAAAGGTCATGGAATCCTGTGAGGAGAGAAAAATATAACCAAGTATGAGTAGAGTGGTGATCCAACATACCCTGCTGAGCTCTGCCAAGTCACAATGCTTCTAGAATCTGAGTCTGAGAGTAAATCCGTTATCAGATTCCTCCTTTGTTCTAAAGAGCCATTTTTGTAAGAGATCAGTGCTTCAGAAGAAGAGATGTAACAGAACCCAAGATGATTGGCGTTATCTTCCAGTCAACCTAGCTAGCTCTGCCTTCCACACAGTCCCACAAAAATGATGCTGACAAAAAATAAGAAGCAGATTTCTCTTGGAAACAGTAGAGCCAGTTCAGTGCTTACTCAGAAAGAAAAAAGCAACATGGCTTATGAAGAATGGTGGGTTCTTTCAGCCAATCTAGCTATACTTCTCCCAGCAAAAATGTCCCAATAACATGAAGCTGAGAAAAAAGTAGTGATTCTATTTGATCCAGAATAGTCATTGTTATCACATGACAGTACATCCTAAAGAAATAAAAGCACCAGGAACTAGGACTATATAAAACGTCTGCCAAACACCTCATCATTTCTCCACCCAGCCACATAATCCTGAGAAAAGAGAGTGACAGGCAGGCTCTAATTTTAACCATAAGAGACATTTCACCCCAGGTGAGTGTGCCCCATGGAAAAGAGAAGCACCAGGTTTCATTATGAGGTGAGGGGTCTTCTAGCCATCCCACTGGGGTTTGACCCATCAAAGAGATTCTAGAGGAACTATAGAAGACTGCCATCAGACTTGTTTTTGACCCGAAGGTGCTATTTATAACACGGAATTATATATCCTGAAATAAAAAGAAGCAATCTAATCCAGAAGGATCCAACAGATAATTCCACTCACTTATTTGAGTTCCACTCAGACAGACCTAAGTAAATTAGATAGAAATAAATACAAGCCTTGGGATCCTATTTTATACCTAAAATGCATTTCATTCAAGATCAGTGAACAACAAGGGAAAGAGAATAGCCCAGATCCAGTAGTCTTTGCCCAGCTACACAGCCCCAAGAATCTGAAGATGACAAAAAAACCAGAAGTAAGCTCCTATTTGACAAGGAAGAACAGTTCATACCCCAATTCAATGTGCCCCTATGGAATAACAAATACCAGAACCCAGGAAGAGGAGCAGGTTCTTTCAGTCACATTAACAGCACCTGCAAAGGCCTGCAGTCCATTGAACTGTGGCATACACAAATACCAGCTGTGGTCACCTATTTAAATTAGTAGAACAATTTTCACCCAAGATGAGGGCATTGAGAGAGAATTCAATATATCAGGACACAGATAGAGGAGTCTTTCTGACAATAGAGTTGGGTACTGCCTACATGCATTAAATGAAAACCTGAGACTTACAGAAAGACCAGCAGGAGAATATTTTTGAATCAGAAGAGCCACCATTTTTACCACACGCCATTGTATCCTAATTATCAGCAAAGCAACAGGTCTCAAGATGATGGGAAGGGCCTTCCAAACACTCTATCTGGGCTTATCCAGCCACAAAGTTCCTAAAAAAAAACGAGACTGACAGAAAATCTTGCAGTGGGCACATCAGACTCAATGATCTCATTTCAGTTCAGTTCAGTGTGTGCAAAAGTAAAGAGAAATACCAGGACCCAAGATGAGTTTAAAGGTTTTCCTGCCACCCACTTTGATTCTACCCAGCACACAATCCAAGAAAATAGTTATACGGAAAAACCTGTATCAATATTCTATTTGAGTCATAAAAACCATTTTCATGCCTGGTCAGTCAGTGTGCAAGAAGGGAAAAAGAAGCACCAGCATCTAAGACGAGGGGACATTACTTACAGCCAGCATAGGCTCCATCCAATCTCACAATCCCAAGAAACTGAGTTATACAGTAAGACCAACAGAGAGCTTGTTTTGATACATAAGCTATATTCTCATCACTGGTATGTGTACCCCACGAGAAAAGGAGTAGCAACAGGACACAGGACAAGGGGAGTGTCTGTTCATCTAATAAACTTTTCCTAGCTTTACAGTTGACAAAAACTGGCAGTGGGCTCTTCTTTGAGACTCAAGAGCTACTTTTACTGCAGGTTAGTGTGCCTTGAGGGAAAGAGAAGTACCAGTACAAAGAACAAAAAGATGGGTGTTCAAGCCACCCAAACTGTGCTCAGTCCCAATAAATTAGACTAATAGATATCCTGGCAGCTAGTTTTTATTTAACTCAGAAGAGACCTATTCATCATAGGTAATTGTATCGTAAGAAAAACAGAAACACTCGGGGCCTGGGAGATAGCATGGAGGTAAGGCGTTTGCCTTTCATGCAAAAAGTCATCGGTTTAAATCCTGGTGCCCCATATGGTCCCCCGTGCCTGCCAGGAGCAATTTCTGAGCATGGAGCCAGGAGTAACCCCTGAGCACTGCCAGGTGTGACCCAAAAACCAAAAAAAAAAAAAAAGAAAAACAGAAACACTGGTTGCAGAACAAGGAGAAGGGCCTTTTAGCCAGCCTAGCTTGGATTTGACAAGCCTAAGAAATTTCCTAAGAAATTGAGGCAAACTGACAAAAAGACTAGTAGCGGGTTTCTCTATATAAAGATTATTTTCATCCCACTTTAGTAATCTTCAAGAAAAAAAGCAAGAATATTCAAAAAATGGGCAAAGGTAATCCAGCCAACCCAACTGGGCTCCACCCACACAGAATATCTAGAAACTGCAGCAGGCAAAAAGAACAGAAGTAGGTTTCTCTTGGACTCATCTGAGCCAATCATACCCAGAACACTGCACCTCCAGAAAGAAGTAGCACCAGGACCCATGTGAAGTGGATTTGTTATCTAGCCTCTACAGCTGGGTTCACCCAGCTACAGATTCCTGAGATACTGAGCCTAATACAAACACCAGAAGTGGGCTCCTTTTTGACACAGAAAAAACATTGATACCATCAGTTTATTGCAAGTTTTGTCAAAGAGTTGCACCAGGCTGAGCATGAGGGGAGGGACATTCCAGCTGTTATAGCTGGCCTCCTTTTAGTCACGATATCTCAAAAGACTGAAGCTGACAGAAAGTCAAGAAGCATGCTCCTTTTTGAATCACAAGATAGTTTTCACACAGGTGAGTTAGGCCCGAGTTAAAGATAAATGCCAGATAAGGGGAAGCATAATCCAGCATAATCCATTTTTATATATTCTTGCCTTTTCCCCTCTCCTTTGTCCTAGTGTTTCTGTTTCACTTGGGGCACATTCACCTGTGGAAAAAAATGGCCCTTTTCAATATAAGAGAATCCCTAATTTCATGCTCTGAACGTGCACACATTCCAGAAATTAAGAGGCTGACAGAAATACTGACAACTGACTTCTATTTGAATCAGGAGAGTCATTTTCACACCAGGTCATTGTAATATCAGGGAAACATAAGTATTAGTTGCAGGAGAAGAGGGGGCTCTTCCAGCTACTCTAGCTTGGCTCCATCTAGTCACAGTGTTCCACAGAACTGATGTTGACACAAAGACTATCAGTGGCTCTTCTAAACACATTTTACACAATGGCAGAGTGCTTCAAAAAACTACAAAACCCAGTATGAAGGTTGGGGTCTTTAGCCCACTCAGGATCACCTTTCCTCACTCACACAGTATCAGAAACTTAGGTAGATGGAAAGATTGTAGTGATTTTTTTTCAATTATATGAGCTATTTCTACATCTTCTCAGTTTGCCCCCAGGGAAAAAGAGGCACCATTATCTAGGAACAGGGGAAGAGTCTTCCAAATTCCTCAGTCGGGCTCTGCCCAGCTATATGATTCTGAAAATCAGAAGAGCAAATTAAACCACAGTTCAGTACACCTCTCAGAAAAGAGCAGCTATAAGACACCTGAAAGGGGGAGGATTTTCCCAATACATTGTCACACAAAAACGATAAAGATGTAAATACTGGAAGTAGGCTCCACAGTGAGATAAGATTGATTTTGACCCAGGTTATTGTGCCCTGACAGAACACGAAGTACCAGGACCTAGAGAGGGGAATGCTATTTTATCATCCATAACTGGGCTCTGCCAAGACACACAGTCCAACAAAACTGATGGAGACAAAACACCTTCAACAGGATTTTCTTTAATCATAAGAACCATTTTTGTTCCATGCCAGTGTGCTGTTAAGTAAAGAGAAGCACCAGGACTCAGGATGAGGAGAACAGTCATGTATGGCAGTTGAACTTGGATATTCCCATTTGGCAGTTGGACTTATACATGACCCTTGGATACCCCCATATTCATAACTGTTGAGCCTGAACATGCCATGGGGCACACATCTTGGATAAGCCTCCTTGATATGCTGGGTATAAAAAAAAAACTTGAACTGCTGGTGGGGCAGAAAAGTGACCATAGCAGGGCCTGTTGGCTCATGGGGAGGGAGAATAAAGCTTAGGAGAAATGCTGCCTGCTTTGCATCTATACTCTATTCTATCATTTTTGAACCCAGGCCCCCAGCCACCTCTGGCCAGTAAATTTCCATTTAACTTTATCTCCCTCTCTCTAAAACCACTGAGACAAGTCATCAAACCTCAAACACCAGGAGGAAAAATACACTTAGTTTCTTCTCTCTCTTAGTCACTAATGTTGGCATCTCTGTGTGGACTTAAGGCCCCACCCAGCAGCTAGGCCCAATTGGCCCCTGCAAACCTTATAACACTGGACTCTGGCAGCCTTGGGGCTTTGCAACCTGCAACCCTGCAATCCTGGTGCACATTGCAACTGAGTTCTGACTAGCAATAATGTCTGAAAATAGTGATGCTAACATAAAGAAGAGCATCATGTTCCTCTTTGACAATAAAATGCCATTTTTTTCAATCAGAATTGTGTGATCCTGTGAAAAAAGAAGCATCAGTAGATAGAACATATGGAGAAGTCGTCCAGCTTCCTCAGCTGTGCTCTGATCAACCCCACTGTCCCAATAAACTGCGTCTGACACAAAGACTGAATGCATGTTCCTCTTTAACACATAAGAGACATTTTAACCCAAATTAATGAGCTTTAAGGCATAAAGAAACATAACGATCTAGTAAAAGCAACTCCAGCATCATCAGATGGGCTTTACCAAGTTTCTTCTAGGCAAACTAACTGAGTTCTGCCTAGACTCACTGTACAAAGAAATTGAAGGTGACAAAATATTGGCATCTGGTTTCTATTCAACTCACTAGATTCATTGTGACCCTATTTAAGTGACACACAAGAGAAACAGATCATCACAGTCACAAGAAAATAGAAGGGGTATTCCAGTCACACCAGCTAAGTCACAGAGACCTTCCTGCCACAGAGACCCACAAAACCAATGCATACACAATACTAACAGTGAACTTCTCTTTGCCAGATAAGAATTATTGTCATTCCAGGTTGGCTTGAGTTGGTGTGAAGAGAGGCAACAGGAGTCAGGATGATGGGTGAGGTCTTCCATCTACCCAATTGGGCTTTATCACCATACAGACTCAAGAAAACAAGTCTAACATAAATATTTGAAACAGTCCCTTATTTAAAACAGAAGATATTCTTATCTCAGACCAGTGCACTTTGAGGGAGAGAGAAAACAATGTCCTAGTAAAAGTAGAGGAGTTTTGCAGACATCACAGGTGTGATCAGTACAACCACAGAGCCTCATGAAAATGAAGCTGACATAAAGAAGGTAGTGGTATCCTCATTGATTCAGAAGAGCAAATAATAGCACAAGCAAGGGTGCCCTTAGGGAAACAGAAGCAACTATATCCAGCACAAGGGAGTGTTCTTTCACTCATCTCAGCAGAACTCTTCCTAGTCAAGCAGTACTTAGAAAAGAAGATTTACAAATATACCTGTGGGGGGTTTCAATTTGACTCGAGATTAAATTCACTCCAGGTCAGTTCAGCCCATAAAAATACAGAAGCACGAGGACCCTGACGAATATGACAACTTTTCCAGCATTCCCAGATTCTTTCTACCAAGTTATGCCATCCAAAATATGAGGCAGACATAAGTACTGGCAAGAGGTTCCATTTTGTTTCAATAGGGCTGTTCTCACCTCCAGGTAAGTATTCAATGAGTAAAAGAGAATTACCAGAACCCAGTAGGACGAAAGAAGCCTTCCAGTTGTGCTATGCACATGCACTGTCCCAACAAACTGAGGCTGATACAAAAACCAGTAGGTTACTCTTTGACACAGAAGATTCATTTTCACACAAGTTCTATGGACCCCCAGGAAGAGAGTGGCAACAGAATATAGGATGAGTGAAGAAGTCTTTCAGACTACCTAACTAGCTTCAGCCCAGTCATAGAGTACAAAAAATAAAACTGACCAACAGCTGCTTTCTATTTCACTTAAGGAAGTCATTTTTATCTCAGGTCAGTGTAACTCTAAAGGAAACAGAAGCATCTGGTTGCAGAACAACAGGATTTGTGTTCCAAACACACTGCTGGGTTTAGCTTAGGCAGTCTGAAGAAACTAGGCTGACACAAAAACTGGAGCAGTGGGCTCCTCTTTGACAACTATGATACATTTTCTCTACAGATCAGCCACACCTAGAGAAAGAGAAGCGATATTACACAGGACAATGGGAGGTGGCTTCAATTCATCACTGTCTAACAAGACACAAAGTCGCAATAAATTGAGGCTAAAAGAAGCATGGCATTGTGATACTGTATGGTAAGGAGAGCATTTTTACCCCCATGGCATTGCACTTCAAGGGAAGGGAAGCATTAGGACTTAGGACTAGGGAATAGGTATGAAAACCACATATCTGTGCTTTGTCCAGACAAAAAAAGACAAAAGAAACTTATGCTGAAAGTGGATTCTTCTTTGATTAAGATGAGCTATTTTCACCCAAGGTCAGTGTATCCCAAAAGGATAGAGAAGATCCAGGACTCCAACAAAGGGAAATTGTTTTCTAGACACACAACCTGGACTCTGTCCAGACACATAGTCCCAAGGAACTGAGGCTGGCAGGAAGATCAGCTACAAGCTTCTTTTTCACTGAGAAGAGCCATTTCCCCTAGAAAAATGCACCTTATGGCAGAGAAAAACAGCAGACCTGGAAGTATTCTTCAACTCACGCTAGCAGGGCTCCTCCAATTTACCAGTGGCAAGAAACTGATGCTGACATAAAGATTAGGCTCTCTTTTGACTCAGGAAAGCCGTGTTCACCCGAGATCATTTTGAACTAAAGTAAGGAGAAGAACCAGGAATTGGAACAAATGTAAGAGTTTTCCAAACACTCCAGATGGCTCTACCCAGCCACAGTCCCAGGAAACTGAGGCAGATAATAATGCTTGCAGCAGACTCCTTTTTGTAACAGAACAACTTTTCCAAGCTCAGTTCAGGATGCTTCAAAGGAATCAAAATCAACAAAACCCACACCAAGGGAAAGGATTAGTTAGGCCCCACTTAGCCATAATTTCCATCAAACTGAGGCAGTCAGAAATAAAATCAGATAGCTCCTTTAGGTTATACATTAGTCATATGTCAGTGCTCCATGAGGGAAGGAGAAGCACCAGGACTCAGAGTGAAGGGTGGGGTTTTCCAGACACCCAAGCTGGACTTTGTTCAGACACACAGTTACAAGAAATTTAGGAAGGCATAAAGACTATCATCAGCCTGCTCTTTGACTCAGAGAATTCATTCACCACAGGTAAGTGTCCTGGGGAAAAAATAAGCAACAGAACCCAGGATGACGTATTTTCCCGACACCACAGCTGGGTTTCAACAAGCCTCACTGTCCCCCAAAACTGTGACTTGTTGAAAAATCTGCAGCAGGCTCCTCTTTAATTTAAAAGTTGCATTTCTCCAGGCAAGTGCTCCCTGGGGAAATGATAATCATCAGTACCAAGGACAAGGGGAGGGGTTTTACATGTACGCCAGCTTATTTCAGTCAGCTCACCGGAAAAGAGTCCCAAGAAGAGGTGGCTAACAGAAATATAATGTTGGATAACTCTTTGATACAGAAGAGCCATTTTCTAACCAAACCAGTGTTCCCAGACAGAAAGAGAAGCACCAGAACCCAGGACAAGTGGAGGGGTCTTCCAGGCACATTATATGGGCTATGCCCAGTCATGATAAAATTAGCTTGATAAAAACACAAACAGAAGGGTCCTTTTCGACTCAGAAAAGCCATTAAAACAAAAAGTCAGTGCACCACTAGGGAGAGAAATGCACCAATCAGGAAAAGAAGATCATTCTTCCAGATAACTCAATGAAGCTTTGCCTATCCACCAAGTCCTAAGTAACTGAGGTTGTCACAAAGAACAGCAGTGAGTTGCCATTTAAACCAGAAGAAACAATCTTCCCCATAAAATGTGAACCTTTGGAAAGAGAAACACCAAGACCCAGGACAAGAGGACGCTTCTAGTCACCTTAGCTGGGCTCAAACCAAGCAAAAAGTTCCAAGAAATGTAGGGTCACAGAAAGAGAGTCGGTATACTCCTCTTTCACACAGAAGAAATACTTTCTTTCTAGAGAATGAGCCCCAGATAAAGAGAAACATCACAAATCAGGACAAGTCAAGTGTCTTCTCTCCAGTAAAGCTTGGCTCAGTCCAGTCACATATTACAGAGAAAATGGTGATAATAGAAAGATCAGCGGTATGTATTTTTTTTACTCAGTGAGCCATTGTTACTGTATGCAGTGTGCTTCTAGAGAAAAAAAGCAAAATAACACAGGATAAAAGTCTCCATATACCCTGTCCACTATACCAGATTGTTCCACAAAACAGGCTGACAGAACAAAAGATGCATATGCTTTTATGTGACTCAGAAACAAACATTTTATCCCCAGGTTACAGTAAGTCTATGGTAAGAAAAATACCATGATCCTGGATGAGGAAAGTGGTATTCTAGACACCTTATCTGAACTCCATACACCAAAACAGTCCCCCAAAACTGACACTGGCACAAAAGCATCAGCATGCTTCTCATTGACTCAGAAAAAAACAGTTAGAGCCCACAAAGAATGAGACCACACAATTGAAACAAAGCAAAGCAATAGTTATTCCAGCAAATCTAGCAGTAAACCCTAGACTCTTACAGGAAGTGACCCTCATGGGCTACAAGAAAGTTTATATAGGGTATATGAAAGAGCACTTTCATCTTGCTGGTCTTTAAACTGATAGGCTGGCATGTAGGAGAGAGGGGGCTTTCCATAGTTCCTACTATCTTATCCCTAACAAGATATCTACTATGTTCCATTGTCCTTGGGTGGTATTTATGGTTTCTAATAGCCTTGAGAACCATTAGAGTACCATGAGATTTTTTTCAAATGAAAACTAAGTATAAAAGCAGAAAATGAACCCCGTAACATTGTGGTGACAATATAGAGTCCCTTCTGCTCTAGGATCCACATTTCCTTCTATTTATTTGGTCCTGTGTCCAAACTTTGACTATTCTTGAGGACCCATTTTTCTGTCACTACTTATTGGCACATATTTAGCACAAGCATTATAACTGCACTTCTGTGGGCCTGGATAAAACATATGATAATATTATGATATGATAATATATGATATTATGCAGGGAC
>PVKC010022111.1:0-17783 GCA_004027635.1 Crocidura indochinensis
TCTTTCTTTCTTTCTTTTTTTTTTTTTTGTCTTTTGGACCTCACCTGATTGCGCTCATAGGTTACTCCTGGCTCTGTGCTCAGAAATCACCCCAAGCAGGCTCAAGAGACCATATGTGATGCTGGGGTTTGAACCCAGTTCTATCCCGGGTTGGTTGCATGCAAAGCAAATGCCCTACTGCTGTGTTATCGCTCTGTCCTTTCGTACTCTCACCCTTGATCTGTTATTTCTCTTTATATACTCCTTCTTAACCTCAGTTTTTCACTCTTCAGGAACCAGAAAGTTCCCCCCATCCCAACCTGCTGTCAGTCAAGTCCAAAGTGAAAGGACAGCCACCCAGCCTGCTTGCCTTTGTCTGAGAAAAAACTGCCACCACCCCTGCTAATTTGCTCTTGGTGGCCTCTTTTTTCCCACTTCCCTTTGCTGTGGTCTGTTTCTCACTACTGGATTCAGGTTTTGAGAGGCCCTTGAGGACATTTCCTGATCCATCACTGCTGTGAGGGAAAAGCAGAGTGTGAGCTCTGAGTGTTTTAGGTACATTATGGGTTGCTGGTGATCCAACCCAGTCATCCTTGTGCAAAGCAAATGCCCTACTGGATGTGCTATCACTCTGAAAAAGCCTTACTTTTTCTACCTTTAATATTTCTGCTTGTGTCTAGAGTAGAAGGATGAGACAACACAACTGGAATAGTTTGATACTTTAATTTGTCTGCCAACAAGTACCTCATGTTGGGAGATGTTGAACCCCTTGTTGGTGATCTGAGAGTCCTGAAATATCTCCCAAAATGGGAGATTAAATCCCATTCTTCTGTTCCCTCTCCTGGGGAAAGCCCGAGTGACAATTCTCCACCACAAATAATCCAGACGGACACAAAGGTTGGGGGACAAAAGTTGGTGAGGCGAGTCTTTCAACAGTTCTGATGCCAACTCCAAAACAACAACAGAGCCAACCATCAGCTCTGCCAAAAAACGTGTCCCTCTCACCTCGCCCACAAGCTCTTTATTCTTTCCTTAATCGCCAGGCAAAAAAAAAAAAAAAAGTCTACGAAAATACAAATACACTACAATTCCCACTGTTTTGGTAAGCAAACAATAATAATGTACAGTATAATAACAATAATGTAACAATATATAACCCGGCTCAGCTGCGGCGGTGGCGGCGGCGATGACTGAGGGGCCTCGGGCTGGATGGTGCTGCTACCCCGGCCGGGCCGACTTCTTCCAGCTGGACCAGACGGAGGAGGAGGCCGTCGCGGGCCGGCGAGGTGAGTGAGGCTCCGCAGGGTCCTTCCTGCCTCCCCGGCTCCAGGCAGCGGCCACCGGCGCCCCGCTTCCCCGTCGCCTTTTCCGTCTTTCCTTTGGGGCCGGGCAGGAAGCAGCCGCCGCCGCCGCCTCCTCGGCCCACTTGGCCCGGCGGCTTTTGCTTCTCCGGCTCGCTGAAGGTCGGTGGGGTCGGCGGGGCAGAGCGGCGGGCGGCTGGCGGGCCTCGCTCCGCGGAACGGACCCGCGCCCCCGTCCAGTCCCTCGGACTGAGCCTGCTCGGCGGCGGCGTCCGGGACCCACGCCGACGCCATGCTCTGACCCTCTAGGGCTCGACCCCCGCTAGCCGTTGCATTCCTGTCTGGCTGGGCCCCCCGCTGCCCCCCGCTCCACCCCATCCCACCCCGCCCCGTCCTCGCTCTTGCACCCACCCAGTGGCATCTGCCCGCCCTGCCATCCTCTTGCATCCCCATTCCCTCTCGACTTTGCTCTGCAAGCATCATTCCCACCCCTTTGCAATCTGCACCTGCACTTTGCATACGTCCAACCTCTTAACATTTATCCCCAGAAATCTGGAATTTTGCTCCCTCTCTTAGTTCGCTCGAAGTGCTGCTGCTCAATGACACCTCCTTTATCTTTCTGCTCGGACTGAAAAAATAGCATCAAACGAATGCTTAGAAGCAATAGACGTGTGGACGTTTTTCCTGTCACATGCCTCAGTTTGAGGGAGAGAACTACCCTAGCGTAGGTCTCCTGACACGCCAGGAAAAGTCAATGGGATAGACTAGAGGCTTGGTGAGAAAGACCGAGTGAGGGCTCCAGGCTGACCTACACACATAAAATTACACTGTGGACATGTTGGGGTCCTCCCGAAGTCGTAATTAAGATCTCATAGTAAGGGGCCCAGGAGATAGCATGGAGGTAAGACGTTTACCTTTCATGCAAAAGGTCATCGGTTCGAACCCCGGTGCCCCATATGGTCCCCCGTGCCTCTCAGGAGCAATTTCTGAGCATGGAGCCAGGAGGAACCCCTGAGAACTGCCGGGTGTGACCCAAAAAAAATTTCATATTAAAATGAGATTTAAAGAACTCGTTTTCGTTTAATAAAAAAAAAACAATATATAACTGTTGGCGAACAAAGTATCTAAACCCGCGTTGTGTTACAAAGTTGCTAAACCCGTGGCTGATGTATCCAGCCATGAGTTGTGGGGGAGGCCTTAGCACTAAGCGTCTGCAATAAATGACTCACACACAGAGGTTTGGGGGGACAAAAGGTTTGGCCCAAAGAGCCTAATTCTCCCTAGTTTGATCTCTCTCTCTCCTCTCTGTCTGTCTCTGTCTCTTTCTCTGTCTCCCTGTCTCTGTCTTTTCTTTCCCTGTCTCTGCTCTTCTCTCTTAATCTTCTGACTTCTGTCCCTGTCTCTGCACACTCTCTCTTTTTCTCCCTTAATCTCTCTCTTTCTGTCTTGCTTCTTCTTATTCTCTATGTTTCTTCTTTCTGTCTCAGCTCTTCTTCTTCTTCTCTATACGTCTCCCTGTCTCTCCTAATTTCTCTTTTCCTGACAGCCTGCCCCTTCTTCCCTCTCTTTCTCCCAGTCCTTCTCCTCCCAGTCCTCCCAGACCTCCCTTTTCCTCCCTTCCTCCCTTTTCCCTCTTCTTTTTCCCTCTCCTTTTTCCCGCTCCTCTTCTGTCTGTCTCTTCCCCCCTTTTATACTTTCTCTCCAACTGTCACTTTCCAACTGTCACTTTCCAACTGTCACTTTCCAACTGTCACTGTCCAACTATCTCCTTTGGCCTCCCCTTCAAACTTTATTATTTATTTATACAAAATAAATACCATACATAAAATAAATATCAAATACTCTACAAATAACCCCAAATACATAGTTACAAAAGCAAAACTTTAATGAAATACAACATCAATTTTATAAGATTAAAAAACAAAATATAAAAACATTAATTACAATAAAAATATAGAATCAAATATACTTCAAAGGATTCCAATCATAAAAAATACAAATACATAAGTTAAAATTTTTTTACCAAGTCCAAAATCACTCTAAAAAGATAGGGAGTGTAGAACTTCCAAAAGTCTGAACCAAAGACATTTGGTGAATCAGGAAAGCCTAGTTGTAACTTGATACAGAATACAGCACTGGAACAGTTAACTATGTATTCCTCAGTCCGAAATCAGGAGGCTTGTAATTGTAGGTGAAGGAGGCAATCTGCACATGCGATGGGATTCCTATACATAAAATGTTAAGGACTAGGAAGGAAGGAGGAATAATGAGTAAAGTAAAACAGCTCTTACAATGGACCTGGATGGTGAAGAGGGCCTTGGCTTGCCATCCCAGGCCACGTGGCTTCAGCCCCCACTAACCGGCAGGTCTGGAGGTTCATGCAAGTGGCAGGTAGAGATCTCACTCACAGGCAGGCTTCATGAGAGATAACATCTTTATTTCTCCTAGCCATCAGATGTGGCTTCTACCAATTAAGTCAGCCCTGCATCTTCTTTCATCCATATCACCTCTGACCTACATGTTGGCCAGTATCCAAAGGAGCAGGCAAAGGCCAAAGGGGAACCCAAAAAGGGGCAATCCAAGAGGCCCGAGAGCCTGAGACCCCAGGCCTAAATACCCTTCCAAGCCCCTCCCAAGAAATGGGCAGGGTCTGCAGGTAAGGTAAGCGTAATATCTGGTTCCCAAAGCCCCGCCCAGTTATGGGCAGGGCTCAGGTAATTATCTATAGCCAGGGGGTGAGGCAACAAATGAGGAATAATAAATTAGGGGATAAAATGTCAGAAAAGAGAGCCATATACAAAACATACAAGACAGACACGCAATAAGACATGTAAATACATGCTATACAAAATTATGGGAATAACACTCACTCATAATTACCAAAAATATCTATTGGGAAGGAATTAAAATAGAGTCAAAGAAAAAATTCAGCTGAATCAACAAAAAATGCTTTAAAAATACAATAGTGGAAAAACTGATTAGATAGATATCTTCAAATTCACAATAACAAAAAACTATTTTTAAAGCAGAGTCAAGTAAATCTGAATACGACCGTGAAGCCCTATAATGCAAATATGAAACAGTAAATCTATCGTAATCAGTCATCGATAATCACTGTGAAAAGAGTCTACCCAAAAAGAGGCCTCTTTTTCTCCCATTAATAATTCATACGAGAGATTAACCCCTGCCACTCGTTTTTTTGTTGTTGTTGTTGTTGTTCCATCCGGACTATATAGTTTGGATTTCACACCCTCTGCATACATTATTTCCTATTCGGTTTGCTGTTTCGATAGTAGGCATATTTCAAAAAGTTTTTTAAAGTCATACAGAGTCCAAATTGTTTTTTGAGGGGCCGGAGAGATAGCATGAAGGTAAGGCATTTGCCTTGCATGCAGAAGGACGGTGGTTCTAATCCCGGCATCCCATATGGTCCCCTGACCTGCCAGGAGCGATTTCTGAGCATAGAGCCAGGAGGAATCCCTGAGCACTGCTGGGTGTGACCAAAAAAAAAAAAATACAAAAAAAAAAAAAAACAGATTGTTTTTTGACACCAAATTCTTTTTTTTTTTTTGCCACACCCGGTGACGCTCAGGGGTTATTCCTGGCTATTCGCTCAGAAGTCGCTCCTGGCAGGCACAGGGGACCATATGGGGAACCGGGGGATCGAACCGCGGTCTGTCCTAGGTTAGCGCAGGCACCTTACCTTCAGTGCCACCACCCGGCCCCCGACACCAAATTCTTAATATCTCCAAACAGTATGGAGAGGTCGCCCCAAAATCTTTACATGCTTTTTTAAACCATTCCACACCCTCCATTTTTAGAGGTTGATAAGGTGAAACATATACTGTCTGCAATGGAGTTGAGGCCGGATTAGCAGGTATACCCTGCACAGGGCTCTGAGGCCTGATGTGTGGAGTATTAGAATGTGGTTCATTGTCTGAGTTGACACTCTCATGTGAGTCCATCTCATGAACAGAATCAGGACTCCCTTGTGAATTTAGCACTGGAGGTTGGTCATCAGTGTCAAGATTTTGATTTGAATCACGAGTGTCTAAAGCATGTGTCCGGGTTGATTTTTTTGCCAGCAACAATGCCTATATTCTTAATGTTAGTGCTAGATCTATCAGCCTGTACCTTAGTCTGGATTTTCGTAGGATAAATATATTTTATCGTCCATACTGGTCATCACTTTACAATTTCCACACTATTTCCTAACCACCAGCCAATGTCTATGCACACCATAGCCATATTAACCAAGACAGAAATTCCACAAACTATAACTGATGGAGACCACACAAGCAATGTAAATATTGAAGTAGAAATTTTCGATTGAAATATAAACAACCATCGAATGACAACAATATTTGCTAGTGCCAAACCAAGTGGTTTTTTTTTTTTTTTTTTGGTTTTTGGGCCACACCCAGTGACGCTCAGGGGCTACTCCTGGCTATGCGCTCAGAAGTCGCTCCTGGCAGGCACGGGTGACCATATGGGAACCGGGGGATCGAACCGTGGTCCGTCCTTAGGCTAGCGCAGGCAAGGCAGCAGGCACCTTACCTCCTGCGCCACCTCCCGGCTCCCAAAAACCAAGTGGTTTACATCCAAAGAGAATACACTTGAATAATGCCGGACCAATTTGTTTAATAACTGATGGCATAATGAGCGTGAGTATCCATAGTAACCAGCCAAGGACCTCCAGAGGCAATTTCCAATAAAACATATCACTTAGTTACAGAGGGTCCAGGCTCACCTGTTCCGGGCGCCTAAGTGACAATTCTCCACTGCAAATAATTCAGACGGATACAAAGGTTTGGGGGTCAAAAGTTGGTGAGGCGAGTCTTTTAACAGCTCTGATGCCAACTCCAAAACAATAACCGAGCCAGCCATCAGCTCTGCCAAAAAGCGTGTCCCTCTCACCTTGCCCAAAAGTTTCTTTCCTTAATTGCCCCCACTTGGAAGATCCAGGTAGGACGACAGGCAAAAACAATCTAACGAAAATACAAATACACTACACCTCATATTGGCCAGTTAGGGCCACCTCCCGAAGTAGATGAGCCCTACCCAAGGTCATGAGGAAGATTATATAGGGAGAGAATATAGGGAGGTTCCAGCTTTCTGATGATCCTTAAAATAATTGACTATTGTCTAGGGCAGTGGACGGCAAGCCGGGGCTCGCAAGGCACATGCAGCTCCTTACACTTTTTTTTGGTTTTTGGGTTTCGAACACCTTACCTTCATGCTATCTCCCGGTCCTTACACTTTTTAATGCGCCTCTTCTGTGTGTCCAGGAGTCAGGACACGGCTCCTAGCCTCTGTCAGTGTAGGCCCTGTGTGCAGCCCCAGTGCCAGGCTCCACACAGCTCTGATCAGAACCAAGACCAATGTTCACATTAGTGTTTGTGACTTTGTCAGTCATTGTCAGGATGTAATTTTCTCTACATTGTAAGGCAAATTTTACAGAATTTGACATGCTAGGATTTGAACCACCGTCCTTCTCCATGTAAGGCAAACGCCTTATCGCTGTGCCATCTCTCCAGCCCCAATATCTACATTTTTAATATACACTTTTTATTAATTGACTACTTCAGTTAAATACCTTTCTTATCAATTTATTCACGGGGTTGGAGAGATAGCATGGAGGAAGGGCATTTGCCTTGCATGTAGAAGGATGGTGGTTCAAATCCCGACCTCCCATATGTCCCACTGTGCCTGCCAGGGGCAATTTCTGAACGCAGAGCCAGGAGTAACCCTTGAGCATTGCTGGGTGTGAACCAAAACACAAAAAAAAATATTCATGATTGAATTTCAATCATGCGATGTACACCCCCTTTAACAGTACCCATTTCTTACCACTGATATGCCCAGTTTCCCTTCTGACCTCACACTTGCTTGCCTCTGGACATTTTATTTCTCTCTCTCCCATTTTTTTCCTTTGTAGACATTGGTTTGCCCTCCTGTTAATGAGGAGAAACTGTGCATATCATTTTATTTCATTTAAGCACATAGTTCTTTCCAGAGTATTAAGTTTCAACTATCATTGTCACTGGCAGAATGGTCCCTTCTGTATCCTAAGTGCACTGCTCCACAATTTGTGACAAGCTTCTTACCAATGACTGATTCTCCTGATATTCATCTCTATTGTCTCTGGATATTCTAGCTATACTATATTAGTGTTTATATATCCCAATAGTGAGATTCTTCTATGTCTATCCTGCTCCCTATTACTCATTTCACTCTGCATAATACTCTTCATATCCTTCCATGTATCAACAAATGTCATGACTTCATTTTTCCTAACAGCTACATGGTATTCCAGTGCATTTATGTACTCAGAAGGTTCTTTATCCACTCATCTGATCTTGGGCTATTAGGTTGTATTCAGATTGTGGCTACTGTAAATACTGCTTACCAAGTGTGATTCGTGAGTGCACAGCCAGAGTAAATAATGAGCATGGCCTGGTGGGTACCTCGGTAGTATATAAAGATAACCAAAAAGAAAAACAGTCATTAACGTTGAGAGGAATATACTATATTGGGATTTTTGTAAAAATTATTTTGTGGTGGCTTTGCTGCTGCTGCTGCTGCTGCTTTTGTGCTGCTGTGGGATGCAGGCGGCCTTGCGGGAGCGTGAGGCACGGGTGAGGCTAGCAGAACCACCAAGTGCGGCCACAGTCTGGGGCACCGCCGTTGACCAAACACTCCTACTAGCTGGATCTGTGGCTCTTCATCCTTTTCGACTTCTTGTTCTTTTTTTGGGGGGGGGCACACCCGGCATGCTCAGAAATTGCTCCTGGCAGGCACGGGGGACCATATGGGGCACCAGGATTCGAACCGATGACCTTTTGCATGAAAGGCAAACGCCTTACCTCCATGCTATCTCCGGGGCCCCGACTTCTTGTTCTTTCTCTTCATGTACTTCTTGCCCTGATTGGTTTGCTTGATACCTAAATTAAGAAATCAGCCTCTGAAATAATGAGACTAAAAACTTCTACAACATAGAAGACAAACAAGATTGTGCACTAAGATTTCAAACTTTTGACTTTTTATTTTCTATATTATTACATTTTGGGGACTATATTAAATAGGTAAACTGGACTGTTACTTATATTTGAAAACGGCACACATCTATCTGACCTTACTGAATATAAAACTATAAAGGTTTAGTATATTCTTTTTAAAAACAGTAAAGTAACATTTGCGAGTACAGAACAAAGTGAAAATTTATGATCCATATTACCTCAGTTAAAAAAGAAGTAAAATGGGTGGGGAAGATTTTTATTAACATTTCATTGTTTTCTTGTGTTTAACAAGATGTAGATATGGTAAAGGGAGGAATTCTGAGAAAAACTAAAAACTATTGAAAATTTTAAAAAAGCAGTTCCCCGTTTAAGTCCCAGTTTTTCTTTTAGGCTACAGTCGCAGAACTAGATTGCGTGCCCTCTGACCTGACATCTCCCCTTTCCTTTTAAACTCTTGAAAAGCTTCTTTTCAGATCTATTATGAATATAGTTGAATGAAGAATTTTGTGAACAAGATAGGTATTTTTTGTCTAATTCAAATACTTCAGCAAAGTAGCACATTTATCCATTTAGCAAATATTTGCAAACTAACTAGGGACCAGGTGTGGCAGGGAATAGAACAGACTAAAACCATTCCTTCACTGAGCTGATTGCTGTTAATTGATTCCGAAATGAGAGATTTCATCTTAAATGAAGATTTACTCTTTGGAAGATTTAATTTGGACATTTTCAGTGAGAGGTTGCACTCTTAAATCTGATGCTTGTAGCTTGAGAAAAGATATCCTATTTTATAATAGCAACTCTTTACTATGTCAAAATTGGACTCTCCTTGAAAATGGGTGGCATTTGATGTAAATAAGGTACCTAAATATTTTAGGAATGATTCCCCCATTGGAACCAAGGCATGGATTGGTCAACACTGCCCTCTGCCTTTTCAGAATGGCAGTTCGGATGAGAACAAAACCAAATCCTAGGAATCGATTCGAGATTATTTTAATTGTCTACAAGATGATGCTGCTACGGTGCTGCTGCCGCTATCTGGAGAGAATCTTCTGCAAACTTAGGGAAACAACAGATTTCACTGAGAAGATCAACTTTGTCTGAGAAATGTTTTATGATATAGCTTCATTTGGTTTGACTTGCATTTTTTAGTACAAATTGTATAGCTTAAATTGACTTTGATTTGCTCTAAAATGCATAATATGCATTGAGTGTGGGAGGACGAACATGGAAATCAGAGCTCACGTAACGTGTAACAAAAAGCATAATCCGCTGAACTATATTAATGTGAACGTAAATGGATCTTAAATGTCTGTAAGTTTTAAGATGAAAACGTGTCTAAAAATAAATAAAGCGCCTTACGAAAATAATTTCCAAAAAACGATTTTGTGTCGAGGGCCACACCCGGCCATGTTCAGGGTGTCCTCCTGCTCCGCGTGCAGGCATGACTCCGGGGGCCTCGTGGGCTCCACGGGATGCCTGGAACGGAACCGGGCGAGCCGTCTGCCGCGCACCAGCCGCCCGGGGTCCCACGGCGCAGACACTCCGGCGGTCTTTCCAACGGCCGATCGGCGCGTTCTCGTTCGCTTCTGCGGGGGGCGACCCCGGCCCTCACGCCGCGGCCGCCTCCCGAGCTCTAACCCCGCCCGATCGCCGAACGGGCGCGTCTGCGTTTCTTTGGAAACTCCCTTCCGTTTCGGGACGGGACCAGAGGACGGCCCGACTCCGGCGCGGGAGGAACCTCCACTTTCCGGCCGGGCAGGGCTGGCGAGCCGGCGGCGCGCGGCCCTTTCCGCGTCCGGGCAGCAGCGACGTCAGCGCGCCGCTCTCCTCTGTCCGCGGCGGGGCGCGCGGGGAGGAAGCGCGGGAGGAAGCGCGGGAGGGAGGGCGGGAGGAAGCGCGGGAGGGAGGGCGGGAGGGCGGAGGCAGTTCCGGGGCCCTGAGGGCGGCTTCCTCCCCGCCGCCCTTCCGTCCGTCCGTCCGTCCGTCCGTTCGCCGAGGGGCCCGGCCTGGTGCGCGAGCGGCGGGGCCCTCCCCGCGTCCTCGCGGGCCGCGGCCCGGGCACCCGGGGGTGGGCGCGGTCGGTCCCCGGCCGGCGGCTCCCGGAGAAGGGCTCCGCTGCTGCCGCGGCCCCTGCGTTGGGGCGTTTCCGCGGAGCGGCTCCTCTCGCGGGGGCGCTGGGCCACACCCGCGGGGGCCGGGCTCGGAGGCCGCCCGGGTCTCGCTCCGCTCGGCCGGCCGCGGCGGCGCCTCCCTCCCCGCCCCAAGAGCTGTCGGCTGGGAACGCGGACGGGACGCGGCCAGGTCCCGGCCTGGGCCGCAGCAGGCGCCGTGCTCGGACTAGGTGGTTGCGCCGGGCAGCGCGCCGCCGGGGCGCTTTCCGCGGGCCCCCTCGGAAAGGAGCGGGGGGCGGAGGACGGGTGCAGACGGACGAGGGTCGGGATCAGCAGGAAGCCGCCCGGCAGGCTGTGCTCCTCTGTGTTGCTCGCGGCTGTGACACTTTTCTCCGGGACTCGCCGCTGCTCTGCAGGAAGAATCCAGGCTGGAGAAGATGGGGTCTCGCCGTCTAACGCCCTGCCCCCGGGTAAGGGGGCCGCGTGGATTCTGAGAAGGACAGGGCGAGGGGAAGGGAGGAGTGGAAGGCCCCCAGGATCCGGGGCGCTCAGAACTTTTAGGAAGGAATCTGGGGACGGGTGTGGCTGCCGGCACTCCTTCCGGGGCCCTGGTCTCTGCAGTTTTTTCATTTTTCCTTTTGTTCTTGTTGGGAGCTACACGGGTGTTGCTCAGACCTTCCTCCTGACTCAGTGTTCATGGGTCACCCCTGCCAGTCTGAGACTGTCTTGGATGCCAGGTTCCAGGGTTGAGCTCCTGGTGATCTAAACCTGATGTTGAAGGAGACCTTGGTTGCAGGATTTCTGCCATAAAGTAACATTCCTCTCTCACCTGGACAAAGACTCTTTGATTTTCTTTCTTTCTTTCCCTTCCCTTCCCTTCCCTCCCTTCATCCCTCCCTTCACCGCTCAGAGGTTACTCCTGGCTCTATGCTTAGAAATCGCTCCTGGCAGGCTCCGAGGACCCTATGGGATGCCGGGATTCGAACCACCATCCTTCTGTATGCACGGCAAACACCTTGCCTCCATGCTATCTCTCTGGCCCCAATGTATTTCACATTTATGACACCACGCTGAAAGGAAATTCTTCTGGCTCTACACTCTGGAATCATACCTTCTACAACTGGCAATCTATGGGGTATCAGATTCAGCCTGGATAGCCCCATCTGAGGCAAGCGCCCACCAAATTGTCTTGATGGTCCAGCACAGGGTTCTTTACTGTTTTTCTGTTACTCTTAGATGCCAGGCTGTTGAGTTACTGATCATACCCTAATCAATAATTGTACTCCGCCCTACGGTGGTACCTGATTTTTTCATAAAAGCAGGAGTATGAGGAAGGCAGAGGTTCATTCTTCAGTCTTCTACTGAGCTGTGCTTCTTAGGAGCAGAAAGCTTGGGTGGTTTGAATTCTTTGCTTGAGCACTGGATTTCCTGAACCCATTCTTGTACATCTTCACTATGTGAATTATTTCCTGTGGATCTCTATAACTGGACTGTTCCCCCTGCCCTAATTGGACAGGGGAATGGGTGCTGCCTTTCCTGCCTGGGAGCTCGGTGGGAATCAAACCTCAACCATCTCCTAGAGAATTGACCATTCACCAGGCTCTGGGCTCCTGGTGAAGAATTTTCTAGGCCATATCGGAAAGAACACAGCAAGGACCTTTCCTACACGTGCATTTTCCTGTGGGTTTTGTTTGGTTTTAGTTTTAGTGCTTTGTGCTGTGCTGTGTCTGCTTTTCTGTTCTGTCCCGAATTTTGTGCCACATTGGTGGTGCTCAGACTTTTCCTTGACTCTATACAGAGGATTCTCTCCAGGTGACATACAGGACGATAGCCTGTGCCTGGGATTGATCCATTCTGGCCCCTCCCTGGCAATGTTGCTCAAGACCCAGGCGTGCAACTCAACTCTTGTCCTTCGCTCTCAGAGTCAGGCTCTGCAGCCACATTTGTCCTCAGTAAACCAGGTGCATTTCCAAAGCCTCCTTGTCTGTGTGGTCCCATGACTTGTGGTTCTAAACACAAATGAAGGATCTTCCTGGAAGCCATAGTTAATGGGAGTTAGGTCATTTTCTTTCCTTGAGTGTGGGGACGAGGTTGGGTCATACCTGGTGGTGTTCAGGGTTGACTCCTGGCTCTGCACTCAGTAATTGCTTCTGACAGACTTGAGGGACCATATGGGATGCCGGGAATTGTACCGGGCTTTGTCTGGTGTTGACTGCATTCAAGGCAAACGCCCTACTGCTGTGCTATTGCTCCGGCCTATGTTGGGTCATTTTGACCTGCACCAGGAAGGATTTGTTTGGGTGTGAACCATGAGTGCTGATATCCCCAAACTCAGGTTTGATTCACTCACTGGACCCTGAATTTACCTTTTTTCTGCTTGTATCCTGGACAGAGATGGGCTCTGGCAGCAGGAGAGGCTAGTGTGTTGTTTATTTATTTATTTATTTATTTATTGGTTTTTGGGCCACACCCGGTGACGCTCAGGGGTTACTCCTGGCTATTTGCTCAGAAGTAGCTCCTGGCAGGCACGGGGGACCATATGGGGAACCGGGGGATCGAACCACGGTCTGTCCTAGGTTAGCGCAGGCACCTTATCTCCAGCGCCACCGCCCGGCCCCCTTGTTTATTTATTTATTTTTGGTTTTGGGGTCACACCCGGCAGCACTCAGGGTTTACTCCTGGCTTTACGCTCAGAAATTGCTCCTGACAGACTCGGTGGACCATATGAGATTCTGGGATTTGAACCACCATCCTTCTACATGCAAGGCAAACACCCTACCTCCATACTATCTCTCTGGCCCCGCTAGTGTGTTTTGGGGCCACATCCAGAATTGCTGTTTCAGCTCCTTTGTTCTGTAGTCTTGGTTTCATCCATCAGTGCTTATTGAATGTAATGCACGGATTGGCCTGGGTGGTCTGTGTGCAAAGCAGCGCCTCCAAGAATCTTCTTGAATACTGTTGGGAATATCATGAGCCTGATAAGGCTTTCGAGCATGATGTCTGGGAACCCTCCCCTCTGGGTGCCCATGGAGGAGGATGTGTAAAGGGCAGATTGGATAGGCCCTGAGTCCCTCTAGGACCGTAAAGTATCCTATCTGACTCCCTCCTTTTTGTGCTTAGGGCTTGGTGACCTTCCCTGATGTGGTCGTGAGCTTCTCCCCAGAGGAGTGGGCATGCATGGATGTCTCTCAGAAGAAACTCTACAGAGATGTGATGCTGGAGACCTACAAGCATCTGCAGGCAGTAGGTGAGAGCGCCCTGGCTCTGGGTAGGTGCTGTAGGCTACAACTTGGGGTGACAGGGAGGTGCCTGGATCTGCAGGGATATGGGCTCAACAAGGGACATGACATGATTCTGCTGAGCCCAAGCTCAAGCCTTTCCCTACTATTCTTTTTTGTTTGTTTGTTTTTAAAGTTTTTATTTGGGGCCGGGCGGTGGCGCTGGAGGTAAGGTGCCTGCCTTTCCTGCGCTAGCCTAGGACGGACCGAGGTTCGATCCCCCAGTTTCCCATATGGTCCCCCAAGCCAGGAACGACCCCTGAGCATCACTGGGTGTGGCCCAAAAACCAAAAAAAGAAGAAAAAAAGTTTTTATTTATTTTGGTTTGGGACCACACCAAGCAGTGCTCAGGGGTTAATCCTCTCTCTGCTCAAAAATCACTCCTGGTAGGCTCAGGGAACCACATGGGATGCTGGCAATCAAACCTGGTTCTGTCCAGGTCTGGCAAAAGCCCTATGTCTGTGCTATCTCTAGCCCCGATTCCCTTCTGTTCTTACCCCACAGCCTCTGACTTTATTTCTTAGATGAATCCAACTTTATATTTGTAGATGTCTTTCAGTGACTAGCGATATACATTGTTTCACGGGTTTGCCATATCTGGGCCAAACTTGATTTGATCCCCAGCTCTGCATTAGCTCCCCTAAGCCTGACAGTGTGCCCCTGAGCACAGACCCAGAGGTCGACCCTGATTTCTGTGAGTTTGGCCAAAAGTGATGTGATTTCCTGAACTGGGTGATCTTACACTCTGGACTCTGACTCAAAGATTATTCCTGACAGGTTTGGGCATTATCTGAGTTGCTAGTGATGATCCTCTCTACTATCCTTTCAATCCTAATGAGATGCAAAATTTATAAATAGAGTTAATTTCTTTTCATGATTTCAAAAGTTCCACTTGGTAGTAGATTCTGGGTCTCCCCAGTATTTACTGGGACATTGTTTTGGTCTGGTATCAAATTTGATGTTTCTTCAAGCAGATCATGTTGCACAATACATTGCGTCCTTTCTCAGACCATGAACATTGACATTTTTGTTTTTGTATTTGAACTACACAGTAGCTATGCCCAGATATATACACCCAGAAATCCCTCTGGTGGAAGCTGTATGGTCCCTGGGATCGAATCATTGTCAGTTCTGATTATGTCACATGCCCTAACCTCTGTAATATCAGTCCAGCCTCTTGTTTTTATGACATACTTATTGGATGAATGTTTTTTCTGTCTGGGGGATGCATACCCAAAAGAGGAATTGCCTGGTCATATGGTAGCTTAATTTTGAGGACAGTGAGACCCCTCCATATGATTTTTCATAGGGGTTTGATAAGCAGCATTCCCACCAGGAGCAGAGGAGACTTCCTTTCTGACCACAGTCTTGATATAGAATTCCCTAATAAGTGATTATAAAACAAAATCCACAAGTTGTGAGATCACTCCTTGAATATATTTCTGAATCCCATCAAAGAGGTCTTAAGCAGTGTAGCGGCAAAGAAATAACCCAAGCTAGTCAGATGAGAGTAATGGCTTCTCCCTCTTGGTCTCTGCCAGAGCCGAAAACCAGAACTCCATTTTCTTTTATTAAACCAATTCCCAATACTCCGGTAGGGGGAAGGTTGAGAGTAATCCTGGAGGGCTCTGTATATCAAAAGAAATTTAAGGGAAAGAGGAAGATGGGGGAATGCCTTTGTTTTGGGTCAATACCTGGGTGTCATGTCACAAAATCACCCTTTCTGTTTAGAACACAACAAAAATAGGAAAGGCTATATAAGTTTTGTTCTACTTTTCTCCACCAGAGGCAGGAGCCCTAGATCAGAAGTTATAAAAATGGATATTTTGCAATAAGCACGGTAAAAGTTGGCTATAAAGCACCAAAAGGCAGATTGTGCATACATATTCTCAAAACAATCCTCTTATTTCATATCTGTTTTATGCATATCACAAAGTTTTATTTTATAGACTTCTGAACATAAACATTAGAATCTTTCTGCAGATACACTGAATTTGAAAATTCTTAAACATCCTTTTTTTGGGGGGGTTTTGGTTTTTGGGTCATAGCTGGCAGCACTCGGGTTACTCTTGGCTCTATGCTCAGAAATTGCTCCTGGCAGGCTGGGGTGGTGGGGAACCATATGGGATGCCAGGATTCGAAACACCATCCTGCATGCAAGTCAAACAAACGCCCTACCTCCATGCTATCTCTCCAGCCCCATTCTTAAACATTCTTACACTGAGCACTGTTTAGGAGTCTAGGATAGCTGAGAACTTTTGGTTTTTGGGTCACACCCAGCAGTGCTCAGGGGTTATTCCTGGCTCCATGCTCAGAAATTGCTCCTGGCAGGCACGGGGGACCATATGGGGCACCGGTATTCGAACCGATGACCTCTGCATGAAAGGCAAACGCCTTACCTCCATGTTATCTCCCGGGCCCCTAGCTGAGAACTTTTAAAAATCTAGCATTTTGCCTTTCTTTGGAACTATGCAGACTGATATACTGTTAAAGTTGAATGTAAATTTTTCTGTTTGCAGGGGGTCTAGAACAAAAAAGAAGCTATTAGAATCAATACAGGTAGAACATACAGTTTAATTAGCAATATAATGACAGATGCAAATAGAATCAATAGATTAACCTATAAGAAAGTTGCAGAGGTTCTGAAAGCAGTTTCTCCCCAGTATGGTCTTCTGCTGGACTTGGATTCTCCATGTAGTAGGCTGGTGAGGTCATCTTGGATGGAAAGGCCTTCGGTTCCAGAGCTGGAATCTGGGTGACAGACCCGCTCATCTCCCTGCTATTATTAATGTTTCCCTCAAATGGAGCTTTCTCTTTGGCTTCTCTACACCATCAGTGGCCTCCATATGTTGGGTGGGCCAAAGTCCTCACACAAAACTTTGGTAGAAGAAAAGTGGTAGGGTCTCAGTTTCTCGAATGCTGCTCATAGTCTACTGCTCTCTCCCCGTCACTGTCTGCTTCTACTTGAAAGGGTCTCAACACATTCAGAACAGAGGCAATGTTCACCAATGTTCTGGTGATGGGCACTGCACACTCAGTCCAATTCAAGGAGGCCATCATAGTGATTGTCTACCAGAGGGTCAAGGCATCATCATGTGATCTTCTCTGGGTCTCTGGGTCCTGGGTCTCTAGAGGTCTGTAGAAATAAAATCTCCAGTGGTGTGAAATCACCCCATGCATCATAATTCTACCTACAACTCCTCCACGCCCCCCATGCAGACAGGTCTGAAGAAGTAGGGTAGTTGTGAAGAAATAAAAACCCAAGCTACTCAGGAGAGAATAATGGAGTCAGTGGCTGTCATGGTCTCCCTCTGATCTCTGCCAAAACCAGAACTATTCTTTCTTTTATTAAGCCAATTCTCAGTACACCAGTACGCCAGGAGGAGGAAGGTGGGAGTAATCCAGGTAGGATCTACATATCAAAACAGATATATGGGAAAGAGGAAGATGGGGAGCACCTTTGTTTTGGGTTAATAGTTGTGTATCATCTTACAATTTGGGTTTTTGGACCACAAGCAGAGGTGCTCAGGGGCAATACCTGGCTCTGCACTCAGAAATCACTCCTGGCAGACTTGGGAGGCCATATGGGATACCGGGCATCAAACTCGGTTCTGTCCAGGATTTGTTGTGTGCAAGGCAAACACCCTGCCACTGACCCCATTGGATAGTATTTTAAATAGAATAGACTCTGATCTCTTTCTCCTCTGAGTCATTATTTGTATAAAGGAATGCAACTGTCTTTGTGTATTGACTTTGTAGCTTGTCACTTTGCTGTATTTATTGTTTCTAGGAGCTTTTGTGGGGGCTCTTTGGGGTCTTCTATGTATAGCATCTTGTCATCTGCAAATACAGTTTCACTTCCTCCTTTCCAATTTGGATTTTTTGATTTACTTCTCTTTTTTTTTTTTTTTTTTTTTTTTTTTTTTTTTTTTTTTTTTTTTTTTTTTTTTTTTTTTTTTTTTTTTTTTTTTTTTTTTTTTTTTTTTTTTTTTTTTTTTTTTTTTTTTTTTTTTTTTTTTTTTTTTTTTTTTTTTTTTTTTTTTTTTTTTTTTTTTTTTTTTTTTTTTTTTTTTTTTTTTTTTTTTTTTTTTT